>JAWPHD010007001.1:0-135802 GCA_037043455.1 Cyrtodaria siliqua
ATCCACATTTTGCTTTTCGACACGTTGCGATGTATCATAATTTACTACCCAGGATACAACTATAAGCAAAGGTTTTAAAGGATCTAGAGCAGTTTGTGAGAAAATAACTATCCGCAAAGTTGATGTTGACGCTAAGACCCATACCCCTGGAATTGGAATTTTAGCGGATTTACTCAAAAATTGGGGAAAAATAACATAAAGCTAATTTCACTAATAAACTTGTACTTCTCAGGTATAATTGCATATGGATATTAACATGATTCCTTAGTTCATATGAGCAAGTAAAGATAACATGCTGCTCCTCACAAGGCAAATCAGTTTCTTTCGATGGTACAGGACTCACCATGGTCAGAAATTGTAGCTAGCACTGGGTTTGACTGGGTTTAGACGAAGTCTCTGTGTCGGCAGCTGTGGAGCTGATTGTGACGACAGCTTACTTGATAATAGTCGATCATCCGGTGATTAACTTCCCTGTTTTTTTTAAGTTTCTTTATGTAATATTTGGAATTGTGCGACATTTTTGTTTTAATTTGTTTATCATTGAAATGGGGCTGGCGTGGCGCAGTCGGTAGCGCGGCGGATTTGTAACGCGGAGGCCCCGGGTTCAATCCTCCGTGGTGCCCATGAGTTTCGTCGGTGTGTTCTTGGCAAGACACTTTCCCTTAGCCTCTTCCGTCGGATGGGGACGTAAACCGGCGGTCCCGTGTATCGGTCTATCCTCCGAGCACGTAAAGACCATAGGAATCTATTCGATAATAAGAGTAGGGCAGGTTCCCGGATTCCTATGTATCCTTCCCTCTCTCTGGGGCGGCTCTAAATAACCTATACTGTGTTGATGAGCCCGTTAAACATTACATTCAATTCAATTATCATTGAAAACCGGATCGATCAGACACTTTGTAAATATTGTATTCGAAATGAGAAAAAACAACCGCCTACAAGATCAGATAGTTGATGCCTACGATAAATTCCGAAATATCCAAACACAAACCAGTTCCGGTTGATTCGTACTCCATATTTTCGTACCAAGAAAATATCGATTTTTGTTCGATTTTAGCTTTTTTTTTGAGGTTCGGATTGGGAATTTCGTCCAGGAATTGGGGAAAAACATACTTTTGGCGATTGGGAATATGACCGAATATCGGCTATAAAACTGGCCAAAAAATAGCCCTGAAGTATCACATTTTTATCTAGCCTTTGTAAAGGTAGCATCTCTCAATATATGGCTTCTTATATTTCATAAAAAAAGTATCCCCGAACAGGGTTTGAACCAGGGATCTTTTGCGCTTTTTATTTTTTCTAATAAATGTAGGTATAACCACTAGACATCGAGTTTTTATTGGTATGTTGTAGCATTTTTAACACCAAAATAGGTATTAAGGTCTGTGGCTAAATCAAAATAGAGATAGTTGTTTGAGATGGAAACCTACATGTACTTCTAAATTTGATAAAATATAGTATTACACCACACAAGGTTAATTTACATGTGTGACATGCTAGGCTATATCCATTCAAAGCTTCAGTGCTCTAGATAAGCTTTTAGCACAATGCATGTTGTATGCATGAGATTTTTTTTTTACATATTTACATTTACAAATGTGTACTCAGGGTATGATCATGAAATATGGTGAATTGCTTTATTAATAATGACCTTATAAGAGTATGCGATAACCTTTGATCTGTGGTTTGCAGATGTTCATCATAGTGACAATTTGTTATGCACGTGAATTTAGCCTGAGCTTGGTTACCAGTGGACTTGTGTAGTTCTGCATGTCAATTAATAGGTATCCAGGGCTCAATCTAGGCCAGGAATTTTGGGAGAAGTCACTTCTCCCTCAAGTGATTTTAGGGAGAGTGGAGAGAATTTAGGGAGACTTCACGCGACGTGTATACGTAGACAACGGTTGAATAGTCATCACCATGTATATTGCAGTGCAGTGAATACAGTGTAATGCACACTAATTCTTTTTACTCTATAATATGAACTTGGAATATTGTTGCAAATTTCTATGATAATGGATTTATTACTATACTGTACCATTTTTTATTTTTTTTAAATTTCGGCGACGAACTTCGCTTTGATGTGCTGCCAAGGCGAAGTCAGAGATCGCGGGCGCGTTCTTCGCCCGAATCGCCCTGTAGATTGAGCCCTGGTATCAAAGAAATAGGTAGGAAATGGTAGCGCAATGATGAGAATGTAATGATAATAATTATTATTGACACGAGTGCTTGACAATTGATTAGATTTATATGATAATGGTTAAAACAGGGTGTGGTTCTAGAGTTGGAAAGTATTAAAAGGTTGAAAGGTTAAATTAAATAAAAACGGGAATGTTAGGTTTAGTACAAAGACTTACATTTATGTTGATACTGATTATTTGATAAGGTGGACAATCACATATAGAATTAAACAGAAGGAAAAATATATAAAGTGGATATGCATATAATTGTGTTATAATACAAAGTTATTAAGATGACCCGTCGGGTGATACACGCGTATTCTTAAAACAATTTTTCTACAAAGCATTAATGTAAAATGTTTACTCGTCAGTCATTACCATAAAAAAAAAAGGCGCGATGACATCATTGTTCCAAGATGGCCACCTCCATTTATGTTCTTTGTAATTTTCAATAGATCATATCTCATTTATTTTTCACTGCATTTTGATAATTTGTTCAGCTATTTTTTAAATAAGTCTAGAAAACAGTGCATCAACCCCATTTAATGGTATTACGCATTTGTTGATAATGTGGGATTTCAACATGGGTAACACTGGACTGGAGAAATCTAGTTGTTGAAGGGGACGCTTTTCCTTCCAGGTTTTTTTGACACAATTCTAGACAATTATTTGGTACCACATGTGGAAGAGTCAACACGTTTTACTTTGGGTGATACGCCATCTCTATTGGATTTAGTTATTACTAATGACAACAATATGATTGAATAAATAATATGTCTGCCACCATTAGGTAAAAGTGATCATGTCGGTTTGATATGGGACTTTATATGTAGCAATGAATACGAAGAAGAGCAGTATCGTTGTAACCATTGCAAGGCCGATTATGAGGAAATTAATGCGTTTTTCAAGATACTGATTGGGAGTCGCCTTTGAATGTGATGATCCTGAGATCAGTGGACAAATTTCAAATCGGTATATACATCTGCAGTCTAACTATTTACTCAAAAAAACGTTTTGGAAAGTAAAGGATTTTGGACAGTCACCACGGCTCACTTCTAGTGAAGAGGCTATTAGAAGAAATTGAATTGGGGTTTTACAGCGCACCAACACATGAAAGGTTATATGGCGCCTAACAGGAATGAACATGCAGGCTCATCCTCCATTTACCTCAAGATAAAATATGGAGCGACATGTTCAGAAAGTATTTATATATATATAAACAGTCTCAGTTAACACGGGATTTTGAACAATATGTTGAGTCAGAAAAAAAGCACAATTTAAAATACATGAAGCACATGTGAAGTAAAAAATCTTTTATTTACGAAATTTAAGAATAATCCTAAAGCAGTTTATGCTATATGAGGAGGAAACAAAAGGTGAAAGCAGGTGTTGAGAATTAAAAAAAAGGAAGATGGAGAATTTACAAAAACGGATTCAGAAACTGCTGAATATTTCTTAGATTTCTTTCAGTCTGTTTTCACTAAAGAACCTGAAACGATAGTTTACCTAAATTTGATTTAACAACTGATAGATGTGATAAGACTAGTATCCTGGTATGGATGGTGAACACTCTAAAGTTTTGAAGGAATGTAGTATGCATTATGGATTTTTTCCGAACTACACTCGATAGGGGTAAATTGCCGTTTGACTGGAAATGTAGCAAATATGTCACCCGTCTTCTTAAGACAGGTTCTAGAATCTCTGTATGAACAAACAGATCGGCTAGTTTAACATGTGCATCTTGTAAATACTTGAATCAATACTCAGAGAAAGCATTCTTGTTCACAATCAGAACATTTGATCAGCAAAAATCAAGTGGTAAATCATGTTTAACAAACTTGCTAGAAACTCTAGAATCAGTCACTGATGATTTAGATAATGGTATTTCTACTGATATAATTCATCAAAAACATAAGTTTATTAAATATGGGTCAATTCAAAGGGAAGCAACCTGTAAATAATTAATGCAGGGTAGTAAGCGAAAATTACTGACTTTGTTTCATAAAATGTTATGGGTGAAAAACGAATTTAAAATTAAACCCTAAATCACCGAAGCCCTAGTTTTTGAACGATACAGTTGCTGCCCCGCGGATTACGACTTTTTCGCAGCAACCCCCCGGCCGTTTTTCAATCAAAGTCACAAATCCCCGCGATCGTACCGCGGAGTGTCACCCAAAATATCGCGGGATTCCCCCGCGACCGTAAAAATCGTCGCAATCACCCCGATTCTCTGTGGTTCGCGGAGGAAATTAGAGCAGGGATCAATAAAAAATGTAATAAAACTGATAAATACAATGAATAAATTCGAAAGCAATACGTATTTCAAACTTTTAATACATTTAATAACACATGTTTCTTGTTTTTGTTGTCCAAAAGTCGCATTTCTCTTCACCGGACATAAATTGGCTACCCACAATATTTGCGATGTGTGTTCCTATTAACCAGGCGGCACTAATAACGGGTTTATGACCCGCAATTCTTTACAATTTTTTCGGATTATTTCTGACTAAAGAACCCATCGATGTATTAATAATCAACAGCAGAATAGTAAAATGTGTCACAAATAACGACTAATTAAAAATATAATTCTAATTTCCAGTATAAGAATTACTAATTGAATTTAATGTTCAGACACCGCGAAGTCGGTAATGGGAACCGCCATATAACTATCGTGAATACATTATCCGGGCATTTGAATTTTCCGAAAAAACAAAAATAAAATTATCTTCTGCTTCGATTTTTTAATAGTTATTTGAATAATAATGCATTAAATTGACTGCAAAATTGTACATTGATACTGAAGGTAAATCGCGGCGATGGCATGCGATTTCATGCCGGGTAAAGCGGTGTGCGAATCAAAAACGGATCACGGCAAATCGCAGTGATTGTGGCACGGTGGTCAAAAGTTATTATCCCCGCGTTGAGTGGACGGTGAGATAAATCCCCGCGTTAAGTGCGATTAGTCGTAATCCGCGTGGCAGCAACTGTACGAGGGTTCAACGTGTTATTTCTGTAAAGTTTAGCATTCATAAACTAATAACCTCATTGTAAATGTTCAAGATTCCTGTGTGTGATCTCCCTCGAATAACGAATAATGTGTTGATGAGTCATTAAACCAAATTCAGTTCATACCTTACAGATTGAATTGGCTTATCCCCAAATAACAAGGGCTAACCAGAGGCTATCATCCCACCCAAAACCATCACACACCTAAAATTTGAGAAGCAATGTAAGCCTATGCTGGTCAGATTTTAAGGGCCTCGCACGGGGTCATTATCACAGGATTTAGCAATTAAATGTTTTCAAAATGCACTAGAATTCACATTATGTCATGTACAAAACAAAGAAACTTCGGTAAGGGTATGGGCCTATACACGTATCATTCCCCTCTCTCAGGGGCGGCTCTAAATAATCTATAATGTTTTGAAAGCCGTTAATGGCATTCATATTAAATTCTCTGATAATGATATGCATATTGAATATGACCACTCAAAATTAAATTATTAAAACATGAATTGAAATTAAAAAAACACTTTAATTTGAAATGAAACAACAGGCCTACTCGTTAGAGGCCAGTTTCCGTCCAAGCCCAGTTTCCGTCATTCTCATTTAAAAAACGTATTTACACTGCAAATTACTTTCGCGATGTCACTTATTGTCAGACGTGTATAACTGAAGATTGGAAACAGGAAAAACAACCAAAAAGTAAATAAGCGGTAAAAAACGAAAGGGATTTCTCCGAAAAATGTGTTTACTTCCTTATATGGCGTTGGGGATGCGCGTGCATACTGCCGCATAATAAACTATTAAAAAAATAACAACGTAATGACGTCATATTTTTATCACTCTTCAGTGGACGCAGTTAAAATATACCGGATTATATAATTTAACCAAAGAGAAGCAACTCGTACAACCTGTATCTGTTTGATTAACACAGAGTTACTGTAAATTGTCGTCGTTGAACGTTTTACATTGACGTTATCAGGCGCATTGTTATAACGATCGATGTGACTGATGGATTAATGCAAACATACCATTTTTACAATGAAATTGTTGAATAGACTTGCAAACAAGTTTCTAATTCATAAAAGTTTACTGTATCTTGACCTAGTTGAATCTATCACTCGATAAAATACATGACGGAAACTGGGCTTGTAAACAAAATGATTTCTCAGTTTTAGTCTATTTATAAAAAGGTCACGTGCCACTTCGATAATTTATATAAAACAAAATTCTTTGGTATCAAATTTCCGGGAAGAGGTAACCTAATAGAAAATAGAGTAAAAATTGTCAGGATACATAGATTTGTCTGAAAAATTAGTTTATGTTTACATAAGTGACGGAAAGTGGCCCCCGACGAGTAGATATATCATATATTTAAATAAAAATTGACAACATATATATAAATCATTCATCCAGTTTTATTAAACCAATATAAATAATTGTGAATTTCTCACTTCGATGTACTCTCCTTCTTGACCTGAAATATCAATATTTTTTTCAGAATTGTCCAACATTTTTTCCAGCAGCTGTGCTGCAATTTCTTGTTTTGCATGTGGGGTGGTTCATAAACTGACTTTTTTTTTCTCAATGGACTATTTTGATGATACTTTTTAGAATATACTAATCATTTTCCCAATATTTTCTAATTTGAAAAATGCCTTTGCATTGCTACCCTAATCTAAAAATAATTACGTGATATGAAAATCGGCCAGATTAAAAATATTCCGGCATGTTTTTCTTACCTTTGTAATTTCATTGTGAATTATTATCTTCGACACTGGAATGAAGACGATGCCGACTACGATGAGAACAATGCCAAATGTCAGCAAGGTTGACAAACAGCAACACCGTCGAGTTAGAGCCATAATCCGAGATTCTGCGACTAAATCCGTGTGTATAGAATTACCGGAATCCACCTATTTACCGGAATCTACCGGAATCCACTTGAATTACCGGAATCCACCATAGAGTTACCGGAATCTACTTTTGAATTACCGGAATCCACTATTTATGATCTCAATTGACGTAAATGTATAGTTAATTAAGTAATATATTAATGAATATATTAATGAATATGTGTTTTTGTGACTTTAATTATGGCTCCCCCACACAAAGTGTGGTAGGGGAGCCATATTGATTTTGTGCTTTCTGTCTGTTTCTCTGTAGGTCTGTCTGTGTCACAAACGATGTCCGATCAATAACTAGAGAATGGTTGGACCTAGGGTCCTCAAACTTGGAAGGATGGTTGGTCATGACAAGTAGATGACCCCTATTGATTTTGGGGTCACTAGGTCAAAGGTCAATGTTGCGGTGACATTGACTATCAAAACGATGTCCGATCAATAACTAGAGAATGGTTGGACCTAGGGTCCTCAAACTTGGAAGGATGGTTGGTCATGACAAGTAGATGACCCCTATTGGTTTTGGGGTCACTAGGTCAAAGGTCAATGTTGCGGTGACATTGACTATCAAAACGATGTCCGATCAATAACTACAGAATGGTTGGACCTAGGGTCCTCAAACTTGGAAGGATGGTTGGTCATGACAAGTAGATGACCCCTATTGATTTTGGGGTCACTAGGTCAAAGGTCAATGTTGCGGTGACATTGACTATCAAAACGATGTCCGATCAATAACTAGAGAATGGTTGGAACTAGGGTCCTCAAACTTGGAAGGATGGTTGGTCATGACAAGTAGATGACCCCTATTGATTTTGGGGTCACTAGGTCAAAGGTCAATGTTGCGGTCACATTGACTATCAAAACGATGTCCGATCAATAACTACAGAATGGTTGGACCTAGGGTCCTCAAACTTGGAAGGATGGTTGGTCATGACAAGTAGATGACCCCTATTGATTTTGGGGTCACTAGGTCAAAGGTCAATGTTGCGGTGACATTGACTATCAAAACGATGTCCGATCAATAACTAGAGAATGGTTGGACCTAGGGTCCTCAAACTTGGAAGGATGGTTGGTCATGACAAGTAGATGACCCCTATTGATTTTGGTGTCACTAGGTCAAAGGTCAAGGCCGTAGGTCTGTCTGTGTCACAAACGATGTCCGATCAATAACTAGAGAACGGTTGGACCTAAGGTCCTCAAACTTGGAAGGATGGTTGATCATGACAAGTAGATGACCCCTATTGATTTTGGGGTCACTAGGTCAAAGGTCAAGGCCGTAGGTCTGTCTGTGTCACAAACGATGTCCGATCAATAACTAGAGAATGGTTGGACCTACGGTCCTCAAACTTGGAAGGATGGTTGGTCATGACAAGTAGATGACCCCTATTGATTTTGGGGTCACTAGGTCAAAGGTCAAGGTCGCGGTGACCTTGACTATCAAAATGATGTCCGATCAATATCTAGAGAACGGTTGGACCTAGGGTCCTCAAACTTGGAACGACGGTTAGTCATGACAAGTAGAGGGTCACTAGGTCAAAGGTCAAGGTCGTGGTGACCTTGACTATTAATACGATGTCCGATCAATAACTAGAGAACGGTTGGACCTAGGGTCCTCAAACTTGGAAGGATGGTTGGTCATGACAAGTAGATGACCCTATTGATTTTGGGGTCAAAGGTCAAGGTACGGTGAAACGATGTCCAATCAATAACTAGAGAATGGTTGGACCTAGGGTCCTCAAACTTGGAAGGATGGTTGGTCATGACCAGTAGATGACCCTGTTGATTTTGGGGTCACTAGGTCAAAGGTCAAGGTTGCGGTGAAACTATGTCCGATCAATAACTAGAGAATGGTTGGGCCTAGGGTCCTCAAACTTGGAAGGATGGTTGGTCATGGCCAGTAGATGACCCCTATTGATTTTTTTCTTTTTTTAATTTTGATTATTTTTTATTTATTTATTTTAATATTTTTTAATTTATTTTTTTGTTTAATTCTTTTTTTTTTTATTATTTTTTTTTTTTTTTTTTTTTAATTTTTGCATAAGAAGTTTTAGGGTCGGCCCTTTAAAAAAATAGGGTCGGTCGGGTTACTTGAACACCACATATTTTTTTATGTGGCCTTACTGATACAGATAGTAGATACAGTCACAGGGATATTGAATATCAAAACGATCTCAGATCAATAAAGAACAGTTGGACCTAGAGTCGTCAATTATGTCTGTTCGGGCGAGTGGGGGAGCCATACGTTTTTGTCCCATGGACAATAACAATTTCTAGTTATAAGTGTTATTAGCGAAAATTACCGGAATACACCAGATAATTTGCCGTAATATAAGATACACCCTGTTACGTCAGCCAACATATCTTTTATTTGAGTGTAACAAATAAAAATTATGTTGTTTCCGGTTAGTACCATCGAGGAGGTATAACTAGGACTTGGTGGTATAAATTACAATTATTTATTTACATCTATACCACCCATTTACTAACCAAATTAGCACATCTTTTTAATGGTGTCATTTATTCATCTTTTATGGTGCTTTGGTTGCACTTCTTTTATGTGGAATATTGACACATCTTTTATGGTGCTTTTTATGTTTGTTTTACAAAAATGATATATATATTATTCTTTTACAGTGCATATGCACATGGACAAGACGAACATTAACAACAGCCAACATGGATTAATTATTAAAAGACATGAAACATATTTGATATTTGTAACAAAAAACATGCTTCCTGTCAGTTACCCAGTGCCCATGGAGCAAAGCCCTGGTTGCCTGTGATTTACACCGGTCACCAGCCTATTACCGAGCGGCAGGAAACTTTTGGAACTGGCAGCCTGACAGAAGTAAATATTCTTCCCATGCTATATTTGGAGACAGCTATATCGCAAGACTTAAGAAATTCAACACATGTAAAAGAGGTAAAAAACTAATGCAAACCACATCATCATCCGTAAATGAAATTTTATTAGCAATTTATTTCTTAGCACAATTCATAAAATACGAAAAAAACTAATAAATATATAAAAGAAAACATATTTTATAAAGTAAATATTATTATTAGTACATTATCTTTAGTCTTCTAATACTATAACTAATGTATTCTATCAATATTTTAAAATATATCAGTTATATCAATTATAAAAAGTGGATTCCGGTAATTCAAGTGGATTCCGGTAGATTCCGGTAAATAGGTGGATTCCGGTAATTCTATGCACCGACTAAATCCTATTGTTTGTGTACACTTTAGGACGGAGTGATAGTCTCGGCCAGCCAGACCGTATCATGCATAGAATAGAATATCTTTTATTTCCAATCATGGGCCATCATTGGCATAGTAATCACATAATAATTTTGAAATATATGAGGTTATAAAATAACAAAAGCTTAATTCTGATTATACAACACAATTAACATAAGTAAACAACTAATTAGATAAGGCATAAAACAACAATAACAGTTTATAAATTCAATTCAAGAACTTACCAAAAAGTTATGTTTTCTGTGTTTTTCGAGCGACATAGCTTTTCTGGCGTGTTGTGGACTTATGGAAGCATATGTTATTGGAAAGATAATTTATTCCGGAGTTGATTGCAGCATATGCCAGCTCTGTGTGACTTCAAAAACTAACACTGCAGCTGTTGTTTTGAAATGCATGCCTACATTTGGGATTTCCTCGATGTATGTGTTGTGTTGTAAGTTGACTCGTGTTATCACATGGTTGCAAAATTGTTAGAAGTTGATGGTGGGGTTAGTATTTTTCCTTTTTGTTGCGTATCTTGCTAAACTTTTTGGAAAATTATTATAACGATTTTAAAAGGAATGACAGAGGAAGCTTTCACTTTAAAAATCCGGTAATAAAACGACGTCAGTGCGTATAGCACCCTGTATAAATGTCCAAAGATTTGTAAAAACTATGATTTTTTTTAGAATAAACGCAAATAACGAACTAATATTCGCAATTGTAATTCAATTTAAAACGCTTGTCATGATCGTCAATCCTTTCTGTATAACTGTACAACATATCTCAATGAAATAATGAAAACTTTCCGAGTTAAAAAATCAAAGGACTGAAGGTCCTGAGAGTCGCCAAGATTGAACAGTTTCTATTTTCTTGACGAGGTTAAAGGTTTTTAAATTTACAGTACAACATGGACAAACTGTTGATTCGCCGCAAAATGGGGAAACTCTAACCTGTTTTGCATAGCGTAGTATAACCTTACACGTGTTGAAAAAGAAGTAAAACACCATACAAACAAAAATAAAGAGTAGATTTTTATCAGAATTTGAGAATCTTTTCCATAGAGTCAATGGAGACTGTTGGACGATATTTGGAAAACATGCACGAAACTGACTTTGTTTCAGCCTCCACTGATTGAAGACAGTTAAATATTCAGTGTAAGAAGAAATGAGAGCAAGTTATGAAAATGTAATTGTTGATTAAGTTTTTATTTTAAATCAATTGAGTTAAGAGAATGTTTGAATATTTATATTAAAGACATTGAAAACTTGTCTTTGTTTGGAGTTAAAATAGGTTTTCAACAAATGTTATGCTAGTTAAGACGGTCAGTTTTTTTAGTGGTGGAGGCAGACCACACAATATGATGGAGGCAGACCACCCAATTATTCCTGGGTAAAAGCAGTACTATATACCTCCCACCATCTGCAAGATTACTATGAATCAAAGACCCTCATACATATAACCCAAAAGCAGTGATTTGAACTCAGGTTAGAGCGCAATCGACTGGTATTCAGATATTGTCATTTCATCAGTCAAGTATAGAGCTGCAACATTACACTGCTCATGATATATTGCTATACATGCATCGCATCAAAGGTATTTATTGCGATTTAAAAACAACGAAATATGTATATATTTGATTTTCTAGCTTTATTGGCCTACGTAAACAAATGCAGTTTTAACGTAAATTAGTTATCCAACTGTATCACGATACATATCATTCTGCATCATGAATCGTCAATACATATTGTTTTGTTTTGCCATTACAAGCATCATTAGCAAAGTGTATCATTGTAGCCCTAGTAAAATAAAAGTAAAATACAGCGGAACACAGTTCACTTTCTCACAACTGATTTAATTTTGTTTAGCCAAGAATGGCAACATGTAATGAAAATAGAAGGTGGTCAGTTGTGGTAGTCTATTCCAGAATTGCACATCTCTCTTAATTCTAATCATTTCTATACCACTAGGTGTCCATATAACTAAATCGCACCAATTTACATTGCAAATGTGGAGCTGTCCCTGAATTTGGTAAAAATATGCATGCTCTGGTTTAATGGCAAGCTTGTCCTTTTCTTCATTAATACAAATAAGCATGTCGTGTATGACTGCAGCTTCTCTTTGATGCAAGTTTGAATGTTTGCTTAGAGATTTGACCTCAACAAGTCCATTGTCTGTAATTCCTGATGATGTATCACAAAGAGAAACTAACCAGTCTGTACTAGCTACCAAGTATGGGAAGTGTGGACTGACAATTAATCCTATGTCTTGGCCAGACACAATGTAACCTTGCTCTTTTAGTGTTCTGTACTGAGCAAGAGGCTCTGCTTGTTTCCCCCAATTTGTATGAGCCGAGGTGAAGGGCTTTGGATTGGCTAATCGCTGCAGTAGTTTGTCGGCTGGAAGTTTAGTACGGTGTGCAATTTCATTCAATTTAGATGATGTAAGACGTTTTGATCGTTCAAAAGCCCTAAATTCACCACTAGAACTTTGTCCAACAGTATGTTTAGAAATATTCTGCTGTTCTTCTGACGTAGCAATTTTTGCATTATTTTCGTAATAATTCAACTCGGCTGCAGTAACATTAAAGGTTTCTTCAAATGAAACAATTGAACAATTACTTGGCTGATTTATATGAGAACATGAGACTGTTGCTTCAGTCGGAGTACTGTTAGTCTCTGGTACATGATTGTGCACTGGTTCGAAATTATTTCCCTCCAGAATGTCCACTAATTGTCCTTTTCATAATTATAATTATTTCATAATTTTAATATCTGCAAACCTTATGCATGCCTGCCCTACTACCTTTGGTTTGTGCCATGTCTGCAATTTTGAAGTCTGCGACTGAGCTGCAGGTGTAAATTTGTTTCCGGCGCGTTGACAGTCCATGACTTGAAAGAGGATTGCAGCAACATGTTTACAAAATCCCCCAAAACCGGCTTTGCACATACACCTGGCACCCAGTATAGACCCAGAGTGCTTATCTAAGCAAAGGTGCACAGGGTATTTCCTTTTGGGTTTTGAATTAACAGTTAAAAATCCCCTGTCAAATGATGCAACCACGTCTCCTCGAATAATCATGACTTCGTCATCTACATCAATCTTAAACTCTGAACAGATTACTTTGTTCGAATTATAAAAGATCCAACCCTTGTCCCTATGCTTCTGTGCAGTTGACTTTGTTCCATCACACTTAATCAAGAAATACTGGTAGATGTCACTGTCCTCAATAAGCGGCACATTGTCCAGATAGTTGGTATAGCCAGCAGGTGGAGGGTGGTCCAATATTGCCTGCACAAAACCTTGGTGGGAATTGACAGTTTCATCGGTGTATAGTTTTATCAAATTTCTGTCCGAGTTGATCAGATATTTCTTGTCCCATTTATTCTGGATATAATGATTTACTCTGAAAGTAGACAGAATACAATATCAACTCCCAGCATTTGATTTTCATGTGTACATGTAATATACAGGGCTGCAACAAATCAATGATACACCGGTATATTGCGATGCATTTCAATCCAATACACTGTATCAGATCAGCTGTATCGTGATGTAACCGTATAATGACTTTAAAGACATTATCTGTATCGATTTTGCCACACAAAAACTTATTGCATAGATGCTTTTTCATCATATTTCTTTCGACTAAAGACCTTTTTACAAACCTATAAAGTTCCACAATTTCAACCCAGAAACACCACGACACCGTCAATTATATACTTGATAAACTTCAAGTTGATGGAACATGCTGTTGCATATTATAATAAAATAGAAACATTTAAAATAAGAAAAATATATAATTACTTTATACAAAAACATCAGCTAAGTGAATTTAAAACAATGATGATTAATTAACAGATCTACGGTAGCACAGAGCAGTAATATTTGCAACATGTATCACAATGGGTATTATCACACTACATTACATATTGTGTATTGACAGGTCTGACCTGGGTCCTCGCAATACGCAGCCCTAGTAGATGAATAATAATAATATAAAGAGATCTTTACACCTATCATCATTCGAGTCCATAATGAAACACATTTATAGAAACACATTTAGTTATATGTACACAATTTACAAACGTACTTCAAAAATAATTCATTATCTGCATTACCCCCACCCACCCATCATTTAATATGCGAACATTACTTTCCGGGTTCATTGTGTTAATATAACGCTATTGTGTCAATGAGAAATTTGACTTCCAACTATTTACTGAGATGGTTTAAGTTACTGGGTTATGCGATGTCAAAAATACAGACTAAAACAATCGGAGTCGAACTGTTTACCTTTTTACATGTTCGGCTTTCTTGCCCGATAGGCTGGCTCCTTTCCGACACTTTAGCCAACGAACAAGTTCAATCTTGGTTAAAGTTTCGGGCAGTTTCCCTCGTAATGATGCTCCAGGAATCACTCTCATCAATATCTGGTTATAAAGCTACAAAACTCTTGATTGAGTGATTCTTGAAATGACTTTCGCGTTACTTTCGGCCATGTTTACAAAATCCGCTGGCGATTACCCGGATGAAGTGCGCGTGACGTCACGCAATCTGCGTGTATTATTGCGCATAGTTTTCAAAAAAGACACGTATATACTGTATACAATGACAATTATTCACAATCAGTAGTTATATTATTCGGTATATATAACGTTCATGTCAGTCACCTTATGAAAGTAAGTTATACTTGATGCAGTTAAAGGAATTACATTCTCGAAGTGCGTAAAACACCCAATCCGATTTGGGCATTTAATGCGCATAATATTTCGGTAAACCTACAAAAAAGACATGTTTATACTGTATACAATTACAATTATTTCATTATTTCACAATCAGTAGTTATATTACTCGGTATACATAACATTCATGTCAGTCACCTTATCAAATTAAGTTGTATTTGAAGCAGTTAAAGGGGACTATATTGCTTACAACGGTAAAGCGTTTCATCCGTTTTAAAAAAACTCCCTATTCACAAATTGCACTATACACATATATACACATATACGTGATTCCAAAGAGTCAAATAGCGAACCGGAATGTCAGATGTATTTTACCCTTTTACAAGTGCGAACGGTGAAATCAGAGTGAACATTTCAGATGCGAACGGGAAAGTGAGTGTTTTAAGCAGTTCTTTCGAGTGTTGACGATTGCTAGGGTAACCACTGTACATTTTGGATAGAAACTTAGCATGAGTATTTGTAATTACCTAATTATAAATGTTTTCAGTGCACGCATTTAGTAAACATTGTGTTACCTTTTGACATATTGGACATATATGTATTGTGGTAAATAGTAAAGGCAATGTAACCACAAATGTCACGATATGAAGACTAAATTCAAATGTTTATTGAACAGTTAGTGTGTGTTTTATGCCCACAAAGGGTGAGCATATATAGTAAGCGCACCGTCCGTCTTTCCGCCCGTCACACATTTCGTGTCCGTCACATATTTTGTGTCCGGTCAATAACTCTGATGTGACCTGGCACAAGTGTTCACCACAAGACAACGTGTCGCGCAGTACCTTCAAGGTCAAGGTCACACCACACCATGCCCCGACCCCACCCCACACCTTTTTTGTGTGTATTTAAAGCCACGGGTTGGGATCAGATTTGACCCCAAGATCAGTATTTGAATATAGTTAGTAGAGGACCATAACATTATAATACAAGCAATATAATTATGAGAGCACAACGCCTTGTTATTATAGACAAAACGAGTTTTTAAGAATTCCCCTACAGTCTATGTAAAACATGTGACCCCTGGGGCCTACTAGCTGCGAGAATCGTAGCTCTGCCATAGATACGATGCAATCCTTTGTATAAAAAGGTAGGTATTTGGTCGAATCCATCAACAGAGGTTTCTAAAGATATCAATCAATGCCTGCATAAACAACCGCCGTACCTTACATGCATACAACTCACATAGGAAAATAATATGTCGTCGATCTAGGCAACCTGTGTACAAATGTCCGTCGTTTCAGTAGACATATTTTTCTTTCGAAATATTGCGCGCCGTCATTCCGTATTTGGAAACTTAAACCCGTCCAAAACTGACATAAAACAACGTTTACCGGAAATTGTCAGGTGTGTGAGTAGAGCGGGGTTAAGATACCAAGAACAATGTCTGTTGAAATGCAAAATGCCTAGATCGACGAGATATTCTTCTCTTTAGTGAGTTGTATGCATGCACGTTTGGTTTTTAATACGAATCGAAATACGGCGGTTGTTTATGCAGGCATTGCGTAATGTCTTTAGAAACCTCTATTGATGGAGTCGACCCTAATACCTACCTATTATACAAAGGATTGCATCTTATCTATATGGTAGAGATACGATTCTCGCAGCTAGTTCAGATGGTTACCCTGGGATCAAATTTGACCCTGCGTGTAGCATAAGCTTATAGTATTCTACCAAGTTTAAATGTTGACCTAGGGATCAGCTTTGGTCCCTCGCCGGAATAGTGCGTATCGGGGTCGGTACGGGGTCCTACCTATCATTCAAGGCATGGGAATCATTGCAGGTACATACTACCAAAAAGAGACATGATTCCAGTCTACATCAGAACAAGATTGGTTATGGTTGAGGTCTATAGAGCCATGGTCAACTGTGTATATGTATTGGCTAGATAATTGAATTGGGTTTTAAGGCGCACCAACACATGAAACGGTTATATGGCGCCTAACAGGTATGAACATGCCAGGCTCATCTTCCATGTACATCGAGATAAAATATGGAAAATGGGCCTAGAACCTTCTCACCCTGAACTGCAGAGTTGCTGCAAATTCTATCATAGAAACTCCATTTACGCTGGAGCCACGTTTATTGTTTTTCTGCCACTGCTCTTTTGATGCGAGCGAGATAGCACCAGAAACAATGCAGGGATCATGATGAAGACCTTTAATGAACATGAACAAAAAATGACAAAATGAACATGAATTTGGGGGATTCTACCCCTCTGCCTACCCCTTCAATGGAATCTGCAGTGGCCCTATTCTTTGCCCCGTGACCAAACAGGGGCCCCCGGGAACCACACGGGGCCAGATCAAGACTGGTGCTAAAAGTTACGGTAATACAATGAGAAGAAGTGTAACAAAATGTTAATTTCTTAACATCTTTATTAAAATATATGTTTGAAAATCGTAAGTTTAAGAAATTCACAAATAAAGAAAAACGACTGCCAGTGAAAAAATAACACACTTCAATGATTTCCAGAATAATACAGTTTGGCACATAATATTATAATGAAACAGAACTCACAGAGCATTCCCCTGAAATGTGGACGTGATGGTCTAATGTGTAGCTTCAAATCATGGTATGTGGATTAAAGCCATGACACATTGTGCTCTTCATCTTTAGAAAGTCTCTTACATCCATGTGCTTTCTCATTTAAAATTGGACTTCAACCACGACGGGGCAGACGGTGAGACCTATTGACTGGAGCGGGTCTCTTAAATCCCTGTTTTTGCCTATTAGAAGGGGACCTTAACCAGACAGGCCTATTGACTGGAGCAACTCTCTTAAATCCTTGTACATTGTCTATCCGAAGGGCACCTTAACTGGAGCAAGTCTCTACCCTGGGCCCAGTTGTTCAAAGATCGGTTAGCTTAATCCTTGGTTAGTGCAGGACCAGTCTATATTACGTATCTGAGTCCCTGGTTAGTGTAAACTTTCGAAGTACATTTTCTCATAAAATTATGTTTTTTTACTACTAAAAGTTTTTAATTTGCATTTCTTCTTAACATAATGCTTTCACATGCTCAATTTCTGGTAGAAATATTCATTTATCGGAAATTCAGAGAGACTTAAAGCTCGGTTAAGTTAACCGATCTTTGAACAACTGGGCCGTGCTGGCAGAAGAGTACCTTAACCAAGCAAGCCTATGTACTGGATGAGATCATATACCACTATTGCATTTCCCATAGGTCTCCATTATAGCCTTTTGGCCTACAACCCCTATTCCTATATCGGAACGGATGAAAAAACCTAACTGTTTTTAAAGAACTATCTTAGAGACACTCAAAAATGACCAGCAAATTGGGGATAATCTGATGCTTTCAGCCTCTAATAGTTCACTGAAGGTGGCCACCCCCAGAATGGCAGTAAAGAAATTTTACTTTTTGCAAATATACTCTCAGTAAAATTGTATCCATAAAAATGCAAATTTCAGTCAAAATATTCTAAATCAACATGTTTTATGATGGAAACATAATATTTTGATGTTTTATGGGGATTTGTTATGATTTGGGTAATTTAATCCAATCAGAATCTACCTTACAATCTGACTATATGCCCTAATAGACCCCTATACTTTTCTCAACCAATCAGAAGCCCCAAATCAATAGTGGTATCTGACCATGATGTGGAACAATCTCCACGCAGAGTTATCGTTCCTTGCACTCACATATATCTCTGCTATTAACTACTAAATAACAAGATTGAGGAACGAGTGTACTCTGGGTAGAGATTGGATGTCGAATGGTAGTGATTATAACTATTTCATCATAGATATGGCACTGCTCAATGTGTAACTGAGATGTCCACCGACAAATTCATTTAAGTTCTTCTAA
This sequence comes from Cyrtodaria siliqua, assembly GCA_037043455.1. Taxonomy (NCBI): domain Eukaryota; kingdom Metazoa; phylum Mollusca; class Bivalvia; order Adapedonta; family Hiatellidae; genus Cyrtodaria; species Cyrtodaria siliqua. The sequence goes on from JAWPHD010007001.1 coordinate 18,900, forward strand.
CAAGTGTTGGGTTAGTTTCCCACATTCCAAGGGTTTGTTCAAGGGTTAGTTGGAAATGCCAATTTGAGGAAAATCTGGATGTACAGATATACATATAACAAAGATTCCTTACGAAAATTTAAACACATACAAAAGTGACATGTTAGTAATTAATAACCACTCCTTTTTGCCTGTCATATATCACAAGAACCATCTTACCTGCAGAACTGCAGAGTTGATGCAAATTCTATTGTAGACACTCCATTTACGATGGAGCCACGTTTCCACATTTGCATATGCGGTGTCATGAAGAAGACCTTATATGAGCATGATAAAAAAAATTACAAAATTAACATGAAGGGGGGTCCTACCCCTCTGTCTCTAGCAGGATTTGCACTGGTTGTATTCTACCATGACAACCACATGGGGAAATTCGTCTGATGATCTCGTTTTGTTTGAATGACGTAACGTTGTCTTGTCTTTTGCTGATTGACGTATTAGTTGCTATAAAATTGAATTGGGGGTTTTAAGGCGCACCAACACATGAAATGGTTATATTGTGCCTAAAAGGCATGAACATGCCAGACTCATCTTCCATGTACATCGAGATAAAATATGGAATATGGGCCTAGAACCTTCTCACCCTGAACTGCAGAGTTGCTGCAAATTCTATCGTAGAAACTCCATTTACGCTGGAGACACGTTATTGTTTTTCTGCCACTGCTCTTTTGATGCGATAGTTGCTATAAAAACAAGGGTGCAATGTTGGCAACGTCCCTGTTCCAACAGTATGCATTATAGCTGTTTCTCATACCCCACAGAAAGACAGAAATATCAAATTCTGGAAATGCTTAATTGAAACCTTTATAAACAGAAACAAATTAATAAAAAGAGCATATGTTTAATACAATTCAAAAGTGGTACATACATGTTTTGGGCAAGGCGGTGATAAAAAGCATTGTAGATGCACAACACAATATTTATAAGGATTATCATTCGAGGACGTACATTTTTATGTTTATAAAACTATTCATAGCAGCACTCTGTGACATATCATATTGAATATTTTATAATTATGCAATATCATTCACTGCATATAAATGCCAGAATTACTGACAAATACAATATTAGCACAACATACTTGCATAGCAATGTTTTTACTATTCAGGACTAGGTGAACAATATAAATGTTGGGGCAGGCACATATCGAGGATGGATGCACAACCATTGTAAATGTTATTAAATATAAATGAAGAACATAACAACAGTTGTACATTGACCCCTCGGTATTTACGGTGATCCCAATTGGATAACATATATATATTAAAAAAAGATTAGACAAAGTATGTTGTTTTTTAAATGAGCAGAATTATTAGAATTTAGATGGTCGTTTTCAAAGCAAAATGTCTTACATCACACACTGTAGCACCAATGTTAAGCACCAATGTTATCACATATATATTTAATGTTTTTCAAGGAGAATTTTTTTTATCATTTGTTTGTTCCAATGCTTTATTTTATGCCATGTCACTGTTATCATGGATTGAATTGGATTTTATAGTCGCACCAACAGCTAAGGTCATATGGCGACTTTCCAGCTTCCATTGGTGGAGGAAGACCCCAGGTGCCCCTCCGGGCAATTTTCGAGCACGGGCGGGCACCTGGGTAGAACCACCGACGTTCCGCAAGCCAGCTGGATAGCTTCCTCACATAAAGATTCCTAGGCCCATGAGGGATCGAACCTACAGCGGTGAGGGGCAAGTGATTTCAAGTCAGAGACGTTAACCACTCGGCCACGGACGCCAGACCAATTTGATGACTTGGATTACGGATCTTTCCCCCGAAATTTGAAGTTAGGAGGAAGGAATAATAATAAAAATAATAATAAAATAATCTGGCACACGTGCATATTTCAACTAAGAAAAAGACACCGGACAGATAACCAAAACCATGTGGGATGTACCAAACAAACTTTACTACAGAGACAAAAGAATAAAATGTAGTATATCAAGCAATAACTGAGTGGTACATTTGAAATTGAACGCTGAAAATTGAACACACACACACGCGCACGCACGCACGCATGCAAATTGTACGGAGTATTAAAACATTATGACAATACCTTCATCATAATATAAATCAAGACTAGTTTTCAAAGACACGAACTATACATGTACGTTCAACTGTCAGACTAGAACTTGTAAAACTACAACTATTAAATACCTGAATACATGATCAATGTAATATCTACCCCCACCCCCATCCCCCTCCCAAACACACTCGCATCCCTAGGCATGCAAGCACACATACACGCACGCACGCACGCACGCACGCATGCAAACTGTATGGACTTGGAGTATTAAAAGATTATGACAATACCTTCATCATAATATAAATCAAGACTAGTTTCAAAGACATCGTAATATAATGACAAGTACGGAGTCGGCCGAGAAGTTACGAATGTTAGACTGATAACCAGTGGGCACGATGTATTAATTGGAAACCAACCGGAGACTAGCCTAGTACAACACGACCGGGTACCAGTGTATTTTCTGTGAACTCAATGGAGATAGATTTCGATGCGTCAACACGAACGGGAAATCGAGATTTGTTTGTAAACAAGGTATTAAATCAATGAAAAACACAGAAGTAAGTTCCATATATGTAATTTCTGCATGTATGTGTTACCTAGTTCTGACATCGTTCAGACCAAGAGATTAGCGTCCATGAAAACACGCAAGCCTCAAAATTTAGTCACATAAATTCATATAAATTTCGGAAATTTCGAGGGTCGGGTGAAAAAATAAATAAATTATTTTTCACTTTTTTGACTTTTGAAGTTCGGCAGGTCCGTAATCCAAGTTATCAAATTGGTCTGGCCTAACTTGCATTTGTTCAATCATTGATATTGTTAGAATATTTCAAACAAATTATTTTTGCATATTACTAACTTTTTATAATATTGCACCAGTAATATATTTAAAATTTGGTAAAATAATGAAAAAAGTTTGAAAACTCAATTTTTTATTTAATTATATGCAAGCAGTTTTAACGTCAAAATGACGCAGGATAAGTAAATTGAGGAGCAAATTTTAATGTTTGAATAAAACATAAGATTGCCATGTGTCCCTTTAAAATAATACTAAGGAATATGCTTCCACTGAAACAGATTTACAAGTAACACATTTACACCTCCAGCAAACAATACTGTCCTACCAAGGACTGTACTATACCACCCTGATAAAATCTGGTTGGCTCTAACCATACCGACTATTTTGTTTATTGTCATCATACCCATTTAAAGGACACTTTAAACTTAGAAAAAAGAACACTTTCAATTATAAACCTTGCAATTGAGGAATGTCATGACACATATTTTTACAAAATGTATTACCAACATTTTTACACGATTGCATACAATATATGTTTGGTGTCAACACAGAGAAAACCTCAATTTCTCACACCTCGTGCTATTTACAATAAAGTTGTGTGTGTCCAGTTTGGTAATAGTTGAGCTGAATTGGGTTTTACGACGCACCAATACAATAAGCTTATATGGCACTAACAGGAATTTCCAGACCACCCACAATTTAGCTCAAAACAAAAAGATTCTGATTGAGCCTAGAACCTTTTCACCTGGATGGCAAATTTGCTGCAGATTCTGTTGTAGACTCCATTTTTCGCTGGAGACACCATCAATGTTTTCTGCAACTAATCAAGCAACACCTGAAACAATACATCGATGATGATGAGCTATACCCCTCAGCCGGGATAAGCAGTGGTCCTGTTCTTGCCTGGGAACCAACCACAGGTGGTTTGTTTGGTATAAACCAAGCTGGATGAAGAAGGGAGTTGGGTAGGGTTTTATGGTGTACCAACACAAAAAAGGTTATATGGCGCCAAACAGGAATGAACATGCCAGGCTCACCATTTACATTGATATTATAAAATATGAAGAATGGGTCTAGAACCTATAAGTTGCAGAGTTACTGCAAATTCTACAGCAGACACTATATTTACGATGCAACCACGGTCCCATGTTTACACATGCAGAGTCATGATGAAAACTTTAAATAAGCATGAAAAAAATAAGAAAATGAATATAAAGGGAGTGTCCTACCCATCTGCCTTTAGCAGGATTTGCAAGGTGGATAAACAGGAGATCTTTTCTGAAATAGAACAACCTGCAGTACATAATACATTGAACATGCTATTACACGTGACATGACGACAGAATCATCTCAGTCTCAGTAGTTATACTACAGAATGGCCAACATTCCTTGCTAGCACTGTCAATGGTGTATCACAAATATCACTCTTTTACCATGGGTAAAAAATATTTATTGAATTATTAATGCACCAAGTTTTGTTTCTACTATGAATTGCAATAAACAGAATTCAAACAGTTGAACATTTATCAGAAAGTGTAAGCAAAATGTATGATGTGTTCCCAAAAACAGTGGAACAGTGCATATTTTTATCTAAACAATGCATATTTTTTGCTTTCACCCCATGATTGGTTTGTCATTAGATTTTGTTTATTAAAATTGGTATTGATCTAAAAAAATAAAAATAATAATAGAGAAATGATACAAAAAATACAGCACAATGATTAAACAGTAAAGAAATAGACAGTTCTTACTAATTCATTCATTCATTTATTCATACTGGAAGGCACAGTGAAGTATATTGAGCAAAGCACAAAGGCATCCAAAATGATCACACTGGTCCAATATCGCCCAAATTCATGGGAATCATCAAATATTTTTTATGTGTTATATGAGCATACTTTAATGCAATAAAACATTTAGATAATTAATACTTAATGGAAATGGGTAATGTTGCAATTTAATAAATACTTAACCACTCTGTGTTAGGGCTATTCCATTAAAACACACCTGGGACTCAAGGAAAACAATTAAATAAACATCTACTTTTTGAAATAATGCTTCTATGGGTGGGTGTTCAATTTCAAGAGTGCCTTCCTGGGGTCCCATGTATGTTTTAATGGAATAGCCCTTACAGATTCTACAAACGTAAAGGTATTGCCTGTGATTAACTGCCTTTATAGAGGACAGGGGCGTTGCTGGGGCTAATTTAGGCATACGCACCATACTACATTTCATACAGTAACAGTTCAAATACATAAACAAACTACATTTCATACAGTAACAGTTCATATACATAAACAAACTACATTTCATACAGTAACAGTTTATATACATAAACAAACTACATTTCATACAGTAACAGTTTATATACATAACAAACTACATTTCATACAGTAACAGTTCAAATACATAAACAAACTACATTTCATACAGTAACAGTTGGTTTAACAATTATCTTCAACAAACATATAAAATTTGTGTTCAAATCTAATTTTGCATAATTTTTTATTTTGCATAATTTACTTAGTAATACTTAGTAAATTATTAGTACATTAGTAAATTACATGTTATGCAAAAGGACAACATTGAAGCAGTTAATTTATATGTAATCAAAGCTCAAATATATAACTGCAAACAAAAAGCTGGATTGTACATAAAAACAACTTGGTGAAAGGTGAAATAATTATCACACCCGGATGATATACAAAGAAGGTATTACCATTTGAACGTTGTTCTAAAACGGATATGGGAACAGCCTTTTGATTGATTGATTGAATTGGGTTTTAAGGCGCTCCAACACATGAAAGGTTATATGGCGCCTAACAGAAATGAACATGCCAGGCTCATCCTCCATGTACATCGAGATAAAATATGGAGAATGGGCCTAGAACCTTCTCAACTGCAGAACTGCAGAGTTGCTGCAAATTCTATTGTAGACGCACCATTTACGCTGGAGCCACGTTTATTGTTTGCCACTGCTCTAGTTATGTGAGCAAGATAGCACCTGAAACAATGCAGGGGTCATAATGAAGACCTTTAATGAGCATGAACAAAAAATGATAAAATGAACATGAATTTGGGGATTTCTACCCCTCTGCCTACCCCTCCAATGAGATCTGCAGTGGCCCTATTCTTTGCCCCGGAACCACACTGCAAGTTATCATATATGGAATTATTGTAAATATCATTTAAAGCAAAGAAAATCAATGCAAAATACTGTAATAACTGGTCATATAAAGCATTATTCCATTAAGTATACATATTTTTCATACAGTTGCTGTCATTTATTTCCTATTAATCAGTAAATTATCATATTTATAATTATTCCATATATGGTCATTAGAACTATGATGTCATAGCTCTCCTTCTTTATTTCTTCAATAGTTAGAACAGTTTTGCACTGACCCCTCGATATTCATTTCAACAGAACCGTCGAATGTTCATATCATTTTTGTTTATCATCCCATTTTCTCCCTTTTCAAAGTTGTTCAGAACTCTCAATAATAAAGATTGTTTGGCTACATTCCCTTTAATATAAATGAACAGTGTTGTAATTAACTACAAAAGCATTCACTTTTAAAAAAGCAATTATATATTAAATGTCACACATAGCACTTGGATGCGTTGAACTGCATTAGTTTAAAGGGACACACGGCAATCTTGATTTGTTTAAAACCCGCAGCGTCCAATTATTTTTTCTACATAACTTGCACTGTTGCAATCATTAAAATTAATTATTAGAATAATTAGAAGTAACTTGTTTTTACATATTACTTACTGTTGATCAAATTGCACTAATAATATATTCAAACAATTCGTAGAATAACAAAGAAAATTTGAAAACTCAAAAGCAGGTTTAAATTCAAAATGATACTGTTCAAATTAATTTCAACATATCGTAAACTTGCTAACACATATGTTTAACTTTTGTTTCATTATTCTCGTAATAGTTCCGAATGTATTCTATGGTATTGCAATGCTTTGTTATTCTAAGTACATGTACTAACATGTTCATGGGCCATATTTGGCTTAAAACAATAAAAAAATAAAATTAAAAAAATCTATTAAACAATTGGAAAAATAACAAAGAAAATTTGAAACTCAAAAGCAGGTTTAAATTCAAAATAAAACTAAAAAGCAGGTTTAAATTCAAAATGATACTATATTAATAAATCAAGGTCCTACTTTTAATGCTTGATACAAAAATCAAGATTGCCGTGTGTCCCTTTAAAAAAGAACAGCATGTATATTAGATGGCACATTAATTTTTAAACAAAAGGATTTTGATACAAACATCCTTTTTTATAAAATTTCCACAGCATTAGCCAAGAAGTTTTAATTCTGGTCAAACTAAAAATCAAATATGAAAATAACAGCCAGGATTGTGTAGGTCATACTCTGTTATATTTCCATGCAACATTAACAATGAGCTTGTTGGCCATTATAAATTAATTGCTAGATTTCAATCCATATTTTTTTTGTGTGTTGGATGGAGCTGCATTTTAATTTATTTTTTTTTTACTACAAAAATTGAACGACCATTTATAGCCAACAAAATAAAAAGCGCAATAGATGTGACTTGTATCAACCAGCAATAAAATGTTAATACAGTTTCTAATAACAGCATAACTGACACAATCTACCAACAGCACACCAATAAAACAATTTGGCGCAGGCAAAACAATAGTTAGTGGCTGGGGATGAAAACCTGGCAATTACTTTTTTATGGGCTAAATCATTACGTGGTTCCGCCTTAAATTCCATTAAGCGATTGCAAAGCTTATATTAGCAGGATTCTTTAAGGGATTATTCGACAACAAAACATGTTTAATTTTTTTTTTACTGAAAACATGCGATAACCTGTTTAAATTTGCATATTAAATGTTTTAATTTTACAATATACAAACATTTAAAGCCGAAATTAAGGTTTTATTTCATACCCCTTGAGCCAACCCCATTTTCACTTCTTGGAGAAGGGGTTGATTGCGGTATGGAAGTTAATACTCGGACCACGTAATGTACATCGTAAATCAATTGCAGACAAAACCAGTTTGAGAGTCCTTCACAATACTGATGTATTTGTTTTGCATGTAATTCAGTGTTGCACTGAACCTTCTACATATTAAAGGAACACATGGCAATCTTGAACTGGTTAAAACTGACCATGTCTGATAATTATTTTTTTTAATAACTTGGATTCTTGGAATCATTAAGTTGGAATCATTAATATTTATAATTATTATAAACGTTTTAAGCAAATTATTTTTACGTATATTACTAACGGTTTATTATACTGCACCAATAATATATGTAAACCTATAGTAGAATAGCAAAGAAAACTGAAAACTCAATTTTATTTAATTATATGCAAGCAGATTTAAAGTCAAAGTTAAACTGGATTAATTAATCGCGATGTTAATTTTTAATGATTCATAAATACTTCAAAAGAGCCATATTTCCGTTTAACAATATATATGTAACTGTTGCGAAGGTGTAGTGGCTGGTCACAAAAATGATGTCATAGGCCGACTAATGTTTAATATGGGTTGTTTTGGTTGAGTATTTTCTTAGTTTCCATCGTTCTGATGTCGCAGTAGATCTGCATCGTCCCGTGTTAAGTCTTGGAGTTCTCTTGCTCTCTGAAATATAAAACGTAATGAGCTTGAAATTAGATCATGCCTTTTTTCATTTCTGATTACCATACAATTAGATTGGATGAATCAGTTCTGTTTATTTTGTTCAATTTCACCAGACAGACTTGGAGCACTTTGTAAAGACTACTTTGTTTACTGACAGAAGTAATTCTTTGAGAAAGGAATGGAGGTTAGTTTATTTGTAACGGTTTTCAGCTGTTTTACCAGTTCATGCATACAACAAATTACATGACTTGAATCTACTCAACACTCAAATTATCTGTATTATCTGCATTATCTACCAATGGAAATACCCTAAATTTGTATACAATATTTGTCACTATTAACTTAAAGGCTATTTCAAATTGACTGACATTATAAATACAGCTTAATATTAAACACACTGATAAAATCTGATTTCATAAAATAAATATGTTTATAGTTGAGAGATATTTAAGGGTTTAGAAAGAATTTCAGATTGGCGTGCAAGAATGTGTCACTATTAGCTGCAGAAAGACTAGAGTAAAATTCAGAAATAAAGATGAAAAGCAAATAAAAGCAAAAACAAAAGTATATATAATATGTAAAACACAGTAACTGATATTAATAAAGTAACTATATTTTTACTATAAACATGATAAAGTTAAGATACATCAAATACAAGTTGCGATTATTAGTTTGTAAGTAATGGTGCTATTGTATGACGACACTACAATACAGGAACTAGGTGTACATTAGAATACATGTGGCCCTCCCTGATTTACCACTTGGTCATGTGACTGAGCATCTATTAATATTAGAATAACACAAACACATGAGTGCAACATTTTCTTGCATACCGGATAAGGTTATTCACGTTTTATATGAGTGATGGAAATCTTGATCTTACACATTTAGGCAGATAAAAGTAATGACGTCGATAACATCAAGTTTCATGACGTCATTGTCATTGTTTAAATAAACAATGGCAACTTTACTTTCTTTTTTTTGAGCCGTCGTCTTCTGACCCGTTTAATCTCCCCGTCAATTGTTGGAGCAAGGGTCGGGGAGGACTATCCCTTGCCACACTTAGTAGTTGGTGATATCAACGCACAAAATGTTAATGGTATGCAAGAAAGAGAATCAATCATGGGTATCCCCATCCGGAAATTGCCACCCTCGGTATAAGTGTTTTAATCGAGACCTTGGTAGACTGTCAACTGTGACATGCGGGTTATATAACCGTTCTAAAATTACTAACGCTCTTGTTAAGAAAACATTGAACAAATCCGACAGATAATGTGTTTTCAAGCATGATGGTCCAGGATAATCGTAAATAAATAAAAACTTGAAAATATGTTTCTGAATATATAAGGGTTTGAACATTAACAGTAACAATGCTCCAAATAATGGATGATCTGCCACACAAATATGAATGTATATTACGATATTAATATTGCCAGCAAACCACACGACACAGTCAAGCAAATACTGTGTAGGAATCCCCACATGATTAGTAGACTAACAAGAGGCCCAAGAGGGCCTGTGGACGCTCTACTGGCTAACATGGCTCTTATAACATCAATGAAGCGAGTGAGTGACTGCCATTTACGTTTTTTTGGAAGTTTCGGGCAAAAAACAGCTTTTGAACTAAATCAGGGCCATAACAAAAGAATCTGTTAAAGTTCGGTAAAGATCAGACCAAAATGAATGGCCCTACCGTATTAACGAGGCAAAATATAGCATTTTTAACTAAATCAAGAGCCATAACTCCTCTGTTACTGGTCCGACTGGTCCAACATAGAGCTAAAAAAAAATATATTAATTAAAAAAAAATAAAATAAAAAAAATTAATTTAAAAATTAAAAAAAAAAAAAATTAAAATTAAAACATTTATAAAAAAATAATTAAAAAAAATAATATTAATTTAAAAAAATAAAAGTTTGGTAACGATCGGATGAAAAATAAAGGCCCTCTCGTCTTAACGAGGCAAAACATAGCGTTTTGAACTAAATCAAGGGCCATAACTAAGCTGTTACTGGTCCGATATGTTTGGTTTTCGAACTTGTCCGAGCTTTCATTGATATTAACAATCTAATAAAGTTTGGTAAAGATCGGATGAACAATGAAGCCTCTATCGTCTTAATGAGGCAAACTATAGCATTTTTAACTAAATCAAGGGTCATAACTCCGCTGTTCCTGGTCCGATATGGCTAGTTTTCGAACTTGCTCGAGCTTTCATTGATATATTTCAATCTGATAAAGTTTGGTAAAGATCAGATGAACAATGAAGCCCCTATCGTCTTAACGAGGCAAAATATAGTATTTTTAACTAAATCAAGGGCCACAACTCCGCTGTTACTGGTCCGATATGGTTGGTTTTCGAACTTGTTCGAGCTTTCAATGACATTAACAATCTGATAAAGTTTGATAAAGATCGGATGAACAATGAAGCCCCTATCGTCTTAACGAGGCAAAATATAGCATTTTTAACTAAATCAAGGGCCATAACTCCGCTCTTACTATTCCGATATGGCTGGTTTTCGAACTTGTCCGAGCTTTCATTGATATTAACAATCTGATAAAGTTCGGTAAAGATTGGATGAAAAATGAAGCCCCTAGCGTCTTAACGAGACAAAATATAGCATTTTTAACTAAATAAAGGGCCATAACTCCGCTGTTACTAGTCCGATATGGCTGGTTTTCAAACTTGTTCGAGCTTTCATTGATATTAACAATGTGGTAAAGTTTGGTAAAGATATGATGAAAAACGAAGGCCCTATCATCTTAACGAGGCAAAATATAGCAATATAGCATTTTCAACTAAATCAAGGACCATAACTCTAGTGTTACTGGTCCGATCTGGCTGGTTTTCGAACTTGTCCGAGCTTTCATTGATATTAACAATGTGGTAAAGTTTGGTAAAGATAGGTTGAAAAATGAAGGCCCTATCGTCTTAACGAGGCAAAATATAGCAATATAGCATTTTTAACTAAATCAAGGGCCATAACTCCGCTGTTACTTGGCCGATCTGGCTGGTTTTCGAACTCATCCGAGCTTTCATTGATATTAACAACCTGTTAAAGTTTGGTAAAGATTGGATGAAAAATGAAGGCCCTATCGTCTTAACGAGACAAAAGTTAACAACGGACAACGGACGGACGGACGACGGACAACTCGGCATCCCATAAGCTCTGCTGGCCTTCGGCCAGTAGAGCTAAAAACCAAACAATATAACAATGGAGCTCTGCTGGCCTTCGGCCAGTAGAGCTAAAAACCAAACAATATAACAATGGACACCAGTGTATTATTGTTTGGGGCGCTTGTTTCAGCCAAAGTTTTTTGACTTTTCAGACAAAATACATCTCGTACCTAAATAAGTTGTATATCAGTTAAACAGACATTTTTAGTGGTAAATAAAAATATCTTACTTTACAAAATTCATTGAGAAATAATAATTTCATGTGCGAAAGCTGTTTTTGATGGGGCGTTTTCAATGCAAAATTCTGCTGCATGAACAATTTGATTTTTTTTGTTTAGGATATTTATCCAAAAAAGGTTTTAAATTGTTGGATATTCGTAAAATTTATAGCAAAATATGAAGGCTAACTGAAGTTATATGAAATTTCTTAATTTTCTGCCGTCCCACCAACAAGGAATTTATATGGGAAAAGCCCCATCAAAAAATCATTTGTACGGTGTCCTGTTAGGACGGCCATGTTACCATCGCATCTTACCATCGACCATCGACATAGGTCGATGGTAAGATGCGATGGTCGATGGTAAGATGCGATGGTAACATGGCCCTAACAGGACACTGTACATTTGGGCTGTAAAATATTTATTTTTCAACTAATTTTAAAAAATAATGTGTTTTTATTTACCACTAAAAATACCAGTTTTAATGATATATAATTCATGAACGTATTATTTAAATTGGACAAGCTACTGCAAAAACCTTTGGCTGAAACAAGCATCCCAAACAATAGGCAGAAATTCAAGACTTGGGTGTGCAAATATGCAAACAGGGTGGGCAAAATATTTTGCTAAGTGGCTATTCACGCAAAATTTATTTTTAGATATTAATACTTAAAGGTGAAAAAGGTACATTTAGATCATCTTTCTTCTATAATGTATACAAAATATTGAGAAAGTAAGGGGTGGGGAAAGTGTTTTTAGCACAAAAACGGCTGTGCAAAAGACGACTGCACGGTTGGCTGGCTAATACACTGATGGATAGTTACATAATTATTGTCCAGCAAACATAATGTGAGAGACTTTATCAAACCTGGCAATGGGACAAACAATGCACTGAATGAGTTTTCTTTTATGCTTATTATTTCAAGCTGTAATTAATCCGTGGAAGTACGTAAACCAAAAAGTTGGGCAGTAAAGAAGAAATTTTGACTCTGTGAGCAGTTTTGTGAAAAAGACGTCCAATTAAATCGCTGCTTTTGAACACATTTTCTGGCGGGTGAGTTCCTCTCCAGCTTGGTCTTACCACTCACCATCTAGTTCATCTCATCCATTAAAATACCATAGTTGGAGTGCTTATGTCACAATAAAACCAAATGTACATTGCCTAACATTTCTTATGTAGTTTGCACTAATTTTCTCCTTTACAATTTTCTTTTTAATTAAAACAATGACAGAATAAAATATTTGTTAAAACACAAGATAAATAGATTTTTTTATGAATACCACTTTTGAAAACAAAATTTAAAAGGAACAATCAACAAAGAAAGACAACTGTCTGACAAATTATCTACCCAAAAAGGAATTCTGGCTCTTCTGTAGTTAAATGACATGGAGTTCAATCAAGTATTAATTGTAGGAAACAAAAGTATAGTTGTTTGATAATCCTTTTTTTTCAGTTTAAAAACTAATTTAGCATGTACCCATGTCTGGCTTCTGCTTGTATAACTGGCAATGATGTTATGATAATATCTAATATTAATATTGCTTAAAAGGAGTACATCAGGATTGGTATTTGTTTACCATTTTTCAAATACATTATTTCTGTATTAAATGAGCCAAAAACCACCAAAAGAGACTACACCTAACAGATCCAATAAAATACTCGAAGAAGGTATTTTCTAACTTTTGTTATGCGCCAGAGTTAGCTATTTTAAACTTGGCGGTTAAAAAAATCGCAATGCATTGCAACATGAGCATCAATTTTAGGTAGCGCCGAGGTGATCCACGTGACTCTTACACATTCTTGTTTTATTAACATTTATGATTTAGCAACAAAACGTAGGCGATTCGTCGAGCTTTCCAGACCGAACACTCTTTAAAAATAATGAACTGGAAGGCATCCTGTGGCTTAATTTAATGCAAATGGACATTTTATATGGAACTGAAGCTCATTATGAAGGTTTACATTTTTATTTTATGATATGCAATGAAGAAATACAGTATTTTATCAGTGAAATAAAAGTGTTATTCCACACTGTGGAATATAGAGTTTTATTTCACAGTAGCTGCCGGGACTACTTTTGTTGTTCTACCATAGTTTCCCTAAACAAAAAATTGTAAAATAATAAAATAAAAAGAAAATTTGTTGTTTTGGAGTGAATAACATATTTTATTTCATCAAGAAGTGAGAAGACGTTAATATTTTCACTCATGCTTCGCATTCGTGAAAATATCAAGTTTTCTCACTTCTCGATGAAATAAAATATGTTATTCACTCCAACAAATATCCTCTATGTATTCAGATTGATACCAATCACTCTTCAACATCGCCTCCAGTCCCTTTTATAAATTCAGTAATAAATTAGCACACAGGGACAAACTAAGTATAAAGTTGTAAGACTGCTATCCTTCATGAATTTTGGAGCAGAAATATTGTTAAATTTTATGAAAAGGAGCGTAACTCTGGTTTCAATAACTGACAAGAAATGTATTATCATTTCATAAACATCGGTTAATGTTATGGCCATAGGTTAATGTTTTGCCAAGTTATAAGCTAAGTCAAATTGCATGTTTAAGATTTATTAAAAGGGGCATAATACTGTCAAAATGAAAATCAAAGTTAATGGACATGTGTAACAACATTCCTTGGGGTAAGATAAAGATGTGTGTGAAGTTTCATGTACATATGTCAAATATGTTTCAAGTTAAAGCCAAGGTCGGGTTGCAGGTTAATGTGTGATGGAAATGTCTGCCATGCAACACATGTGACACAAAAATGTGACATCGCTGTTGTTAAGTTTTACCATTTAGTAGTGAATTATCAAAAACATAGAATTGTGTTATTTCACTCCGACTTCAAATTACTATCACTGAAGGTGATGAATACCCCCCACTTTTTGATCAGTTGGGAACAACCCATTTTAACTGTTTGAGGAATGTAACGTGGAAAGTGTTACGGACAGCGTGATTCTTATATAGCTCCCACTTCACTTAGTGAAAGGGTATAATTATGTATTATTATAAGACAAGTTTCAAGCTTGGAGAAATGTTCCAACACTTAAAATGTATAAGGTTTTTCAAAAACAAAAATATCACCCTTTCCACGATGTTTTTCCATTCTTCAATATCTAAGTTCTGTTTGAACTAACACGGAGTTTGTTTCTTGGATTGTTTTGTTAATATTTCAACAGTTAAGGTTGTCATTTTCAATTAATGCTAAATGGTACAAGTCATTAAATCAACTGATTGGTGCCTAGATGGGGAAGGTACTGTGCCTAAAAAGGTGCGCGCATGGGTCGGCTTTCTTAGGTAAATAACTGACAAAGCATAGGTTTATAGTCGGGGGAGTTTTATTACCACAAAATGAATATACTATGTGTTCTTACCTTTGAGAAGATCTTTGACGCCACTATGATCACGACTGTTAACAACACTAGGGCAATCCCCACACCAATGGCTACCCAGATACCAATATGTATTGCCTCCATTGGCACCTGTAGCTCAGACTTGAATGTGCCTGCCAGAGAATCTGTTATAGCTGATGACTGTAATTCAATGTAACATAATTATGACATATATAGGATTATAAACAACACTAGAGCAATCCCCACACCTATGGCCACCCAAATACCAATATGTATGGCCTCCATTGGCACCTGTAGCTCAGACTTGAATGTGCCTGCCAGAGAACCTGTTATAGCCAATGTCTTTAGGTAGAGGTAACTAAAGACTACAACTTCCATTTATATTGTGTCAAGGTTATACCTTTCATTAATAGGATTACGCATTAGTTTCACATATATAACGTAAAATAGTGTAGCACAACATAGGATGAATGAATGAATGAATGAATAGTGTTTTACAGCACATCGACACATAAATAGGTAATATTGAACTTAGAATCAAACCTCGGTTAACTAATCTTCTTTGACTGTATGACAAGAAGTAGATATGATTCAAGATTGAAACTAGAAGGGTGTTCCACGGAACACTTGTGTCGCCTGCCGTGTGCTTATTTCACCAAGTACAATCTAACAATAAAGTTTGAAGGCAGAAAGGTCAAATACTTTTCAAGTTATGGCCAGTTATGAGCTTGGTTAGGTTGCAGGTTAAAGTTTTATGAAAAGGGTAGCATTATCACCACAAACATGAAACTTTAAGGCAGCAGTTATGTTTTACTCTGAGTTTAAATCATCAAAATCTACCAAACAATAACAAAGTTATAAGAGTTTGAACTTAAGACATGTTAAACTATTGTCTGTCATATTTTATGAATAAACGTCGACACCACCTTCGAGTATGGCCAGTTATGTGCTTGGTTAGGTTGCAGGTTAAAGTTTTATGAAAGGGGGCATAACTCTATCAAAATGAAAGTCAAGAGTTATTGGTCATGGGTAACAATATTCTGTGTGGTAAGATGAATATATGTGTGATATTTCATGAACGTAGGTCAAATACTTCTTAAGTTATGGCCAGTTATGAGCTTGGTAATAGGTTGCAGGTAAAAGTTTTATGAAAGGGGGCATAACTCTATCTAAATGAAAGTCAAGAGTTATTGGTCATGGGTAACAATATTCTGTGTGGTAAGATGAATATATGTGTGATGTGTCATGAACATAGGTCAAATACTTCTCAAGCTATGGCCAAGGTTAGGTTGCAGGTTAAGGTGTGAAGGATGACAAGGGACGATGACGACAGACAAAGTTATCCCTAAGTGTCTACCATGCTAGGCAGGCGACGCAATAAAATAAAATCTAGTCCACTTGGTAAAATGTTAATGTTAAAGTATATGAAGTGTAGGTTGTCAAGGTAACGCAGATGGTAGTGACTTGCTTGTCTCCAATACAACTCAGAACTGGCATATAGTATGCAAATGGACTTGGTCATGCTCATTCAGGCGCCTCAGTTACCCCCAGGTTCTTGTGATTCTATCTCATATGAGCTTGCTCCATACTGTATGTAGAATAAACAAAGTTTTTGCTTTTTTAATTACCTCGTTTATCCAAATCACCGGAAGCTGGACATTACGTAGGTGTTCAGTGAGGCTGTAAATATACATAACAACACAACATTACGTAGGTGTTCAGTGAGGCTGTAAATATACAAAACACAACATTATGGAGGTGTTCAGTGAGGCTGTAAATATACATAACAACACAACATTACGTAGGTATTCAGTGAGGCTGTAAATATACATAACAACACAACATTACGTAGGTGTTCAGTGAGGCTGTAAATATACATAACAACACATTACGTAGGGGTTCATAGGTGTTCAGTGAGGCTGTAAATACACATAACAACACAACATTACGTAGGTGTTCAGTGAGGCTGTAAATACACATAACAACACAACATTACGTAGGTGTTCAGTGAGGGTGTAAGTATACATAACAACACATTACGTAGGGGTTCATAGGTGTTCAGTGAGGCTGTAAATACACATAACAACACAACATTACGTAGGTGTTCAGTGAGGCTGTAAATATACATAACAACACAACATTACGTAGGTGTTCAGTGAGGCTGTAAATACACATAACAACACAACATTATGTAGGGGTTCAGTGAGGCTGTAAATATACATAACAACACAACATTACGTAGGGGTTCAGTGAGGCTGTAAATATACATAACAACACAACATTATGTAGGTGTTCAGTGAGGGTGTAAGTATACATAACAACACAACATTACGTAGGTGTTCAGTGAGGCTGTAAATACACATAACAACACAACATTACGTAGGGGTTCAGTGAGGCTGTAAATATACATAACAACACAACATTACGTAGGGGTTCAGTGAGGCTGTAAATATACATAACAACACAACATTACGTAGGTGTTCAGTGAGGCTGTAAATACACATAACAACACAACATTACGTAGGGGTTCAGTGAGGCTGTAAATATACATAACAACACAACATTACGTAGGGGTTCAGTGAGGCTGTAAATATACATAACAACACAACATTACGTAGGTGTTCAGTGAGGCTGTAAATATACATAACAACACAACATTACGTAGGTGTTCAGTGAGGCTGTAAATATACATAACAACACAACATTACGTAGGTGTTCAGTGAGGGTGTAAGTATACATAACAACACAACATTACGTAGGTGTTCAGTGAGGCTGTAAATATACAAAAAAAACACAACATTATGTAGGTGTTCAGTGAGGCTGTAAATATACATAACAACACAACATTATGTAGGTGTTCAGTGAGGGTGTAAGTATACATAACAACACAACATTATGTAGGTGTTCAGTGAGGCTGTAAATATACATAACAACACAACATTATGTAGGTGTTCAGTGAGGCTGTAAATATACATAACAACACAACATTATGGAGGTGTTCAGTGAGGCTGTAAATATACATAACAACACAACATTATGTAGGTGTTCAGTGAGGCTGTAAATATACATAACAACACAACATTATGTAGGTGTTCAGTGAGGCTGTAAATACACATAACAACACAACATTACGTAGGTGTTCAGTGAGGCTGTAAATATACATAACAACACAACATTATGTAGGTGTTCAGTGAGGCTGTAAATATACATAACAACACAACATTATGTAGGTGTTCAGTGAGGCTGTAAATACACATAACAACACAACATTACGTAGGTGTTCAGTGAGGCTGTAAATATACATAACAACACAACATTACGTAGGTGTTCAGTGAGGCTGTAAATATACAAAAAAAACACAACATTATGTAGGGGTTCAGTGAGGCTGTAAATATACATAACAACACATTACGTAGGGGTTCATAGGTGTTCAGTGAGGGTGTAAATATACATAACAACACAACATTATGTAGGGGTTCAGTGAGGCTGTAAATATACATAACAACACAACATTACGTAGGTGTTCAGTGAGGCTGTAAATATACATAACAACACAACATTACGTAGGTGTTCAGTGAGGCTGTAAATATACATAACAACACAACATTACGTAGGTGTTCAGTGAGGCTGTAAATATACATAACAACACAACATTATGTAGGGGTTCAGTGAGGCTGTAAATATACATAACAACACAACATTACGTAGGTGTTCAGTGAGGCTGTAAATATACATAACAACACAACATTACGTAGGTGTTCAGTGAGGCTGTAAATATACATAACAACACAACATTACGTAGGTGTTCAGTGAGGCTGTAAATATACAAAAAAAACACAACATTATGTAGGGGTTCAGTGAGGCTGTAAATATACATAACAACACATTACGTAGGGGTTCATAGGTGTTCAGTGAGGGTGTAAATATACATAACAACACAACATTACGTAGGTGTTCAGTGAGGCTGTAAATATACAAAACACAACATTACGTAGGGGTTCAGTGAGGCTGTAAATATACATAACAACACAACATTACGTAGGTGTTCAGTGAGGCTGTAAATATACAAAACACAACATTACGTAGGGGTTCAGTGAGGCTGTAAATATACATAACAACACAACATTACGTAGGTGTTCAGTGAGGCTGTAAATATACAAAAAAAACACAACATTATGTAGGGGTTCAGTGAGGCTGTAAATATACATAACAACACAACATTATGGAGGTGTTCAGTGAGGCTGTAAATATACATAACAACACAACATTATGTAGGTGTTCAGTGAGGCTGTAAATATACATAACAACACAACATTATGTAGGTGTTCAGTGAGGGTGTAAGTATACATAACAACACAACATTATGTAGGTGTTCAGTGAGGCTGTAAATATACATAACAACACAACATTATGTAGGTGTTCAGTGAGGCTGTAAATACACATAACAACACAACATTACGTAGGTGTTCAGTGAGGCTGTAAATACACATAACAACACAACATTATGTAGGTGTTCAGTGAGGCTGTAAATATACATAACAACACAACATTACGTAGGTGTTCAGTGAGGCTGTAAATATACATAACAACACAACATTACGTAGGTGTTCAGTGAGGCTGTAAATATACAAAAAAAACACAACATTATGTAGGGGTTCAGTGAGGCTGTAAATATACATAACAACACATTACGTAGGGGTTCATAGGTGTTCAGTGAGGCTGTAAATATACATAACAACACAACATTACGTAGGTGTTCAGTGAGGCTGTAAATATACAAAACACAACATTACGTAGGTGTTCAGTGAGGCTGTAAATATACATAACAACACAACATTACGTAGGTGTTCAGTGAGGCTGTAAATATACATAACAACACAACATTACGTAGGTGTTCAGTGAGGCTGTAAATATACATAACAACACAACATTACGTAGGTGTTCAGTGAGGCTGTAAATATACAAAAAAAACACAACATTATGTAGGGGTTCAGTGAGGCTGTAAATATACATAACAACACATTACGTAGGGGTTCATAGGTGTTCAGTGAGGCTGTAAATATACATAACAACACAACATTACGTAGGTGTTCAGTGAGGCTGTAAATATACAAAACACAACATTACGTAGGGGTTCAGTGAGGCTGTAAATATACATAACAACACAACATTACGTAGGTGTTCAGTGAGGCTGTAAATATACAAAACACAACATTACGTAGGGGTTCAGTGAGGCTGTAAATATACATAACAACACAACATTACGTAGGTGTTCAGTGAGGCTGTAAATATACAAAAAAAACACAACATTATGTAGGGGTTCAGTGAGGCTGTAAATATACATAACAACACAACATTACGTAGGTGTTCAGTGAGGCTGTAAATACACATAACAACACAACATTACGTAGGTGTTCAGTGAGGGTGTAAGTATACATAACAACACAACATTACGTAGGTGTTCAGTGAGGCTGTAAATATACAAAAAAAAAACAACATTATGTAGGTGTTCAGTGAGGCTGTAAATATACATAACAACACAACATTATGTAGGTGTTCAGTGAGGGTGTAAGTATACATAACAACACAACATTATGTAGGTGTTCAGTGAGGCTGTAAATATACATAACAACACAACATTATGTAGGTGTTCAGTGAGGGTGTAAGTATACATAACAACACAACATTATGTAGGTGTTCAGTGAGGCTGTAAATATACATAACAACACAACATTACGTAGGGGTTCATAGGTGTTCAGTGAGGCTGTAAATATACATAACAACACAACATTACGTAGGTGTTCTGTGAGGCTGTAAATATACATAACAACACAACATTATGTAGGTGTTCAGTGAGGGTGTAAATATACATAACAACACAACATTATGTAGGTGTTCAGTGAGGGTGTAAATATACATAACAACACAACATTATGTAGGTGTTCAGTGAGGCTGTAAATATACATAACAACACAACATTATGTAGGTGTTCAGTGAGGGTGTAAGTATACATAACAACACAACATTATGTAGGTGTTCAGTGAGGCTGTAAATATACATAACAACACAATATTATGTAGGTGTTCAGTGAGGGTGTAAATATACATAACAACACAACATTACGTAGGTGTTCTGTGAGGCTGTAAATATACATAACAACACAACATTATGTAGGTGTTCAGTGAGGGTGTAAATATACATAACAACACAACATTACGTAGGTGTTCATTGAGGGTGTAAATATACATAACAACACAACATTACGTAGGTGTTCAGTGAGGCTGTAAATATACAAAACAACACAACATTACGTAGGTGTTCATAGGTGTTCAGTGAGGCTGTAAATATACATAACAACACAACATTACGTAGGTGTTCATAGGTGTTCAGTGAGGCTGTAAATATACAAAAAAAACACAACATTACGTAGGTGTTCAGTGAGGCTGTAAATATACATAACAACACAACATTACGTAGGGGTTCAGTGAGGCTGTAAATATACATAACAACACATTACGTAGGGGTTCATAGGTGTTCAGTGAGGCTGTAAATATACATAACAACACAACATTACGTAGGTGTTCAGTGAGGGTGTAAATATACAAAAAAAACACAACATTATGTAGGTGTTCAGTGAGGCTGTAAATATACATAACAACACAACATTACGTAGGTGTTCAGTGAGGGTGTAAATATACAAAAAAAACACAACATTACGTAGGTGTTCAGTGAGGCTGTAAATATACATAACAACACAACATTACGTAGGTGTTCAGTGAGGCTGTAAATATACAAAAAAAACACAACATTATGTAGGGGTTCAGTGAGGCTGTAAATATACATAACAACACAACATTACGTAGGTGTTCAGTGAGGGTGTAAATATACATAACAACACAACATTACGTAGGTGTTCAGTGAGGCTGTAAATACACATAACAACACAACATTACGTAGGGGTTCAGTGAGGCTGTAAATACACATAACAACACAACATTACGTAGGTGTTCTGTGAGGCTGTAAATATACATAACAACACAACATTATGGAGGTGTTCTGTGAGGCTGTAAATATACATAACAACACAACATTACGTAGGTGTTCTGTGAGGCTGTAAATATACATAACAACACAACATTATGGAGGTGTTCAGTGAGGCTGTAAATATACATAACAACACAACATTATGTAGGTGTTCATAGGTGTTCAGTGAGGCTGTAAATATACATAACAACACAACATTACGTAGGTGTTCAGTGAGGCTGTAAATATACATAACAACACAACATTATGGAGGTGTTCAGTGAGGGTGTAAATATACATAACAACACAACATTACGTAGGTGTTCTGTGAGGCTGTAAATATACATAACAACACAACATTACGTAGGTGTTCAGTGAGGCTGTAAATACACATAACAACACAACATTACGTAGGTGTTCAGTGAGGCTGTAAATACACATAACAACACAACATTACGTAGGTGTTCAGTGAGGCTGTAAATACACATAACAACACAACATTATGTAGGGGTTCAGTGAGGCTGTAAATATACATAACAACACAACATTACGTAGGTGTTCAGTGAGGGTGTAAATATACATAACAACACAACATTACGTAGGTGTTCTGTGAGGCTGTAAATATACATAACAACACAACATTATGGAGGTGTTCAGTGAGGCTGTAAATATACATAACAACACAACATTACGTAGGGGTTCAGTGAGGCTGTAAATATACAAAACACAACATTACGTAGGGGTTCAGTGAGGCTGTAAATATACATAACAACACAACATTACGTAGGTGTTCAGTGAGGCTGTAAATATACATAACAACACAACATTATGGAGGTGTTCAGTGAGGCTGTAAATATACATAACAACACAACATTACGTAGGGGTTCAGTGAGGCTGTAAATATACATAACAACACAACATTACGTAGGGGTTCAGTGAGGCTGTAAAGATACATAACACAACATTACGTAGGGGTTCAGTGAGGCTGTAAATATACAAAACACAACATTAGGGAGGTTTTTAGTTAGGCTTTAATTAAATACACAAAACAAGCTTATATACATGATCAATCTTTATAATTCATTAGACAGTGGGGTCTACAAGAGACGTATAAATGATCTACTCTGGTGCCCAACTGTATTCTACCCTGGTACCCAGTTGGATACATACAACTGAACATGGAAGATTTGTGTTAAAACATCTTTTGAGGTGTAACTCAGAACTCCCAAAAGTGCAAGACCAAACAAGAATATCGGTAGAAATCATGGATGTTCCCCACACTGGTTTCTTTATGTAAATGGAATTTTATCAGTGACATAAAGTTAAAGGGAAAATATCCATAATAATATACTCGTATAGTTCTGCGTGTTATTATGTAGAGAATATTATGTGTGTGCCTTTTACTATCAAGTTTATTAGGCGAGGCTTAGAAAACGAAGAATGGCTCGGATTTTACTATCAAGTTTATGAGGCGAGGCTTAGAAAACGAAGAATGGCGAGCTCTGCTGAGCCATTCTTCGTTTTCTAAGCCTCGTCTAATATTAAAACTTGATAGTAAAAGGCACTGACATAATATTCTATTTATCATGTAGATTATCCACATTTTTTGTATGAATTACTATTATTACCTATTTCTCAGAATGTTACGCTTATCGAGGACGCCGCCATGTTGTTGTTTTTTTGTTTGTTTTATGACGTCGGGCAACGTTACGTGCATAAAGTCAGATAACGTTACGTACAATAAACGCCGTCGTTCAATTGTAAATAATAATGTCACTCGCCCAAATTATTGTTTACAACTGAACTCCAAACCGTGATATATTAGACGATAATTCACCGTAAACGATGTTCTATTTCTTAAGTAAATGTATAAATAAGTGTACTAGAAGGGATAATTCCGTATTTACTCAAGCTGAAGTACCGGTAAGAGTTATTGCTACTGTGCAGTGCACCTCCATTCGCTGCCCTCTATCATTGTGTCAAGTTTCATCCCAGTATCACACAGTTTTCAAGTTATAAAATTACAAAGGGCAATAACTTAAACGAAGATAGAGTTATGGTTATTGCAATCTGCACTTTCTCTCACTGCCTTCTATGATTGGGTTTCATATAAGTTCCATTAGTAACTTTTAAGGTATAATCCAGACAGAAGTATAAGTATAAAATTACAAAGGGCAATAACTCTGATTTTTGCACACTGCAATTCCTCTCCATGCCCTTTATCATTGTGTAATATTTCCTTCCAATCCCGTAAGAAGTTTTCAAGTTCTGGACAAAATATTTCGGACCGAAGGACGGATGAAGCAGGTAACTTTATGATCCTTCCAAAATTTTGGGTAGCATTATAAGGTCAGCATTGGTGGCTAAGTTGGGTTATTTATCTGCAGTACTCATAACAGTGTTTCTAAGAAATGCTGGAAGATTGAAAACTGAGTCTGAGAAAGTTTACATAATTCTTAACCAGAGTAGATCGATAAGTAGGTCAAGGTCACTCATGGTTTCCTCTATTACTACTGAAGTGCAGTACTCGACAAAGTGGCTATAGGTAAGAAATTTGAAGGTTTTTAGAGATCAAGGCAAAAACTTTACTGAGCTATATAATTAATTAAGCATTAACCTTAAATGCAAGTCAGTTAGTTATAGGCCCTTGAAACTATTGGGACTATATATAAATAAAGAACAAGCTTAGCCTTGAGCCCTCGTATGCAAGGTAGACTATTGATGTAACGGCAAAGAAGTATCATCGCAAAAGCTTAACCTGAGGCCTACAGTGACGCTGGGTGGTGAAATGACAAGCTAAAGATGTAGATACTATTTTGAATGCATGTTAACTGATACAAATGCATGTTAACTGATACAAAGTGCTAACCACTTGCTCCATAGCCAAATAGTTCTTATAACACATCAAATATTTACTATCCTACTGATGTTAGAAAATGCGTAAGTCTTCAAGATTTTTTTTTCAAGAGAATGCTTACGTTATATAGCTAATGTTTTCCAGCTGAACATTAACCTGAAGCTTTTTGGCTGCAAAGAAGGCTGCCCCTGTGTTCTGTAAAGAAATAAATACAAAAGTTCAGAAAAAAACAGATGTTAAAGGGACACATGGCAATCTTGATTTTTTTAAAAACTCACGGCGTCCCGTTAGTTTTCCTCTTAACTTGCATTAATATTAATTGTTAGAATAGTTCAAAGCAACTTCTTATAATATTGCACAAATAATTTATTTAAACAATTGTTAAAATAGTGAAGACAACTGAAATCTCAATTTTTTTATTTAATTATTTGCAAGCAGTTTTAAAGTCAAAATGACGCAGGATAAGTAAATCGACAATAAAATCTAAATGTTTAAATAAAACTATAGATTGCCATGTGTCCATTTAAGTCCAGACTCTATTGTGCCCATCGCGTCAGGTATACCTTGACGTGTTCGTTGGCGGAGGGACTATAAACCTTAGAATTACACACACACACCCCCATGTGTCCATTTAAAGTGTTGGTAAACATTTAAACTTTCAACTGAAAATTCTGTACTTGTTAAAATACTAAATACTAATTAAAATACTAATACTAACAGACAAATATCAATGTCACGTGTTAGTCTTCAAATGTCAAGTTAATGAAAAATATAACAGAATTTAGTAGCAACTGTCTTTTGTTAAATATTTGACCTCTCTATGTTTCATTGCAAAAATGTTTTTAGTGGCTACTAGCAATATCAAGATTTTACAAATCTGTTCATACTGTAAGAAAGTATGTGCAAATGTTTAAAAAGGTTGCCAATTTCAAGGCAAGTTACAAAATGACGTGTATAAGAGTTTATTTATTTTTGCTGTACTGCACAGGGCATTTTAGTGAGCAGACCTCGGTTATAAGTCTCATCCGAAGGACTGTTTAGGTGTGAAATTATTTCGATAATTAATCCAATTTTGGTCCCGACTGGGATGGAACGCATGATCCCTGGATTACTAAACCAAGGTGATAACCATTATATCATGTGGTTGTGGTGATAACCATTATATCATGTGGTTGTGGTGATAACCATTATATCATGTGGTTGTGGTGATAACCATTATATCATGCGGTTGTGGTGATAACCATTATATCATGTGATTGATAACCATTATATCATGTGGTTGTGGTGATAACCATTATATCATGTGGTTGTGGTGATAACCATTATATCATGTGGTTGTGGTGATAACCATTATATCATGTGGTTGTGGTGATAACCATTATATCATGTCATTGATAACCATTATATCATGTGGTTGTGGTGATAACCATTATATCATGTGGTTGTGGTGATAACCATTATATCATGTGGTTGTGGTGATAACCATTATATCAGGTGATTGGCCTTTATATCATGTGGTGGGCCTTTTTGCAAAGCAAGTTTCGGGACCATGACAAAAGATGCAACATTTTCGGTGAAAATTTCAGGACAAAAGGTAGGCGATTTTGAAGTTTCAGGACCATGACAAAAATTGCACAGTTTTTCAATACAAATTCATGACTGACAAATGGCGAGAAATAATCAAGGCAAGTTCCAGGACTATGATAAAAGGAGGGTGGTTTCAATGACCATGACAAAAGGAGGGTGCTTTTAATGACCCATGACAAAAGGAGGGTGGTTTTAATGACCATGACAAAAGGAGGGTGGTTTTAATGACCATGACAAAGGGAGGGTGGTTTTAATGACCATGACAAAAGGAGGGCAATTTTGAATGCAAGCTTCAAAACCATGACAAAAGGCGGACAATTTGGAAAGCAAGCTTCAGGACCATGACAGAAGGTGGATGATTTGGAAAGCTAGCTTCAGGACCATGACAGAAGGTTACACAATTTGGAAATCAAGCTTCAGGATCATGACAGAAGGTGGGCAATTTTGAAAGCAAGCTTCAGGACCATGACAGAAGGTTACACAATTTTAAAAGCAAACTTCAGGACTATGACAGAAGGTGGGCAATTTTGAAAGCAGCTTCAGGACCATGACAAAAGGTGGGTCATTTTCAAGGATCAAGAAAGTTGCAGGATCCTGAAAAAGGTCACCACATAAGTAGTTTGTTCATTTCACAAACTAAAACTAAAAGTGTGTTCCACAGCACATTCGTGTCACCTGCCATGTGCTTACTACAGGATGGACATACTTACTATAAAGTTTGAAGACAGAGGCTGCAATCCTTCATGAATTATGGAGCAGATTTGTTTTTTAAATTATTAGAGTTTTGTGAAAAAAGGGGCATAACTTTGCACTGGATAAATGCTAAAGAAGAAATGTATAGAGTTGCATGACCATAAGTTAATATTTTTGTCAAGTAATGAGCTAGGTGAGGCTGCAAGTTCAAGATTTAAGAAAAGGGGCAAAACCCTATGGAAATGAAATTCAGAGTTATTGGAAATGTCAATGGCATTTGAATAATTGATAAGGAAGAACTTTATAAAGTTTCATGACGGTAGGTCAGTTTTTTGCCAAGTTATGAGCTGGGTTAGACTGCAGGTTAAACCTTCAGGAAAAGGGCCATAACTCTACTAAAATAAAATTCAAAGTTATTTCAAAGTTACATGTGTAATGTCATTCCTTGGGGTAAGATGAAGATGTGTGTGAGATTTTATGAACAAAGGTCGAACATTTTTCAAATTATGGCCAGTTATGAGCTTGGTTTGATTGCAGGTTAAAGTTTTATGACAAGTGAAGCACCAACAGTGATGCGAACATCGGATCACACATTCAACATTTTAACTTAAAAATCTAAGTACAGAGGAGGGATAATTTAATTAAAATACATGATAGAGTTATGGTTCTTGTCAAATAGCATTGTGTAATGACAATGAACATGTGTGCCAAGTTTCAGAGCTTTCTGGCAATTTGTTTTTGAAAAAAACTTTAACCAAAATGTCAAAATGCGTAGACTGACATGACAGACAGAGCTACAGTTGATTTTACGAGATAATCACACAAAAACTTAACAAGAGACACAAAATAAGCCCATCGAAAGTGGATCATTTGTAACTGTGATAACAGACGGATGGACGGACAATGCCACAACATAATACAAACTCCGTTGTTACCAGGGGATTGGCCTGGTTTTCGAACTTGACCTAGTTTCATCAAGATTGAAAAAGAAATATTCCAGTTATTGAGCAGACATCATCAAAATTGTCAATTTTCAATAATTAAAGGGCCATAACTCTTTTGTAACTGGGACGATCTGGCTGGTTTCCAAACTTGACCTAGATATTATGCCCATAAACATTATTCCAAAGTTTCATAGACTGAACAACAAATACTCTAAGTTATTAAGCGGACATCGTTAAACAAACTGTTAATTTTTAATAATTAAAGGGCCGTAACTCCGTTGTTTCTGGGGCGATTTTCAGTAATTAAAGGGCCATAACTCTGTTGTTACCACGGCGATTGGGCTGGTTTTCGAAATTGACCGAAATATTATGCCCATAAACACTATTTCCAAGTTTCATAATGATTGGATAATATTTGAGTTAGAGAGCAGACATTGTTAAAATTGTCAATTTTCAATAATTAAAGGGCCATAACTCCGTTGTTACCAAGGCGATGGGGCTGGTTTTCGAACTTGACCGAAATATTATGCCCATAAACATTATTTCGAAGTTTCATAATGATTGAATGATATTTGTTTGAGTTGAGAGAACGGACATCGTTAAAATTATAAATTTTCCATAATTAAAGGGCCATAACTCTGTTGTTACCAAAGCGATTAGGCTGGTTTTCAAACTTGACTGAGATATTATGCCCATAAACATTCTTTTCATTTAGTTTCATAATGACTGGATAATATTTGTTTGAGTTAGAGTGCGGACATCGTCAAAATTGTCTATTTTTCAATAATTAAACGGCCATTACTCCGTTGTTACCGAGGCGATTGGGCCGGTTTTCGAACTTTATTTACGACGGGCGTGTAACAAAAATGTTTGCAATTTAAAACGACACATGGCAATCTTGAATTATTTATCATGTTAAAATCTGTATCTTGATTTATTTAGATAAATTAAATATCATTCTACTTTTAAACCGCATGTCAGTATTTAAATATTGGGGAATGTTAAAATTTGCATCTTGATTTATTTCGACAATATCATTTCACTTTTAAACCGCATAAGTCAGTATTTAAATATTAAAATTTGCATCTTGATTTATTTAGACAATATCATTCCACTTTTAAACCGCATAAGTCAGTATTTAAATATTGAATAATGTTAAAATGTGCATCTTGATTTATTTAGACAATATCATTCCACTTTTAAACCGCATAAGTCAGTATTTAAATATTGGAGAATGTTAAAATTTGCATCTTGATTTATTTCGACAATATCATTTCACTTTTAAACCGCATAAGTCAGTATTTAAATATTAAAATTTGCATCTTGATTTATTTAGACAATATCATTCCACTTTTAAACCGCATAAGTCAGTATTTAAATATTGAATAATGTTAAAATGTGCATCTTGATTTATTTAGACAATATCATTCCACTTTTAAACCGCATAAGTCAGTATTTAAATATTGGGGAATGTTAAAAAAGACAATATCATTTCACTTTTAAACCGCATGTCAGTATTTAAATATTGGGGAATGTTAAAATTTGCATCTTGATTTATTTCGACAATATCATTCTGCTTTTAAACCAGTATTTAAATATTAAGGAATTTATGTATTTTCCTCGTAATTTTACCACAGTTTTACTACATTTTGATCATATTGTCAATTAGAAAACATGCCAATATTTTTCTTTAACGTTTTGTGAAAGTATAAAAGTATGATTTGAAATAATTAGTAAATAAATAAGTATATCTTCGCTTACAGGTTCAAGATCGATGACAGTCTGGTGTTCCTCCTGGTTTGGATGTACGCCATCTACAGAAGCTATAACTCTCGGGTCCGCATTCAGGAAGTGTGGTTGTGAGAATACGATCGGTGCACCTGTGCATAGAGATAAACTGAAAGTGAATATTAAGATTATTTTGAGTGTGTATATGGATGTCTTGGTATTGCAAGTAATAATGTGTTCTCTTCTAACCAATGAATTGTATTAATGTTTGAGGGCCTCATGGTAGTTCAGAATTTTACATGCTTATTAAGCTACCCTCTGTAAATAATGTCTTGACTTGGCTATCCTCTCAACTGTTTGCAGTATCAATCCTGTATTATCTCAAAAAGTTATTGTTATGCTCTCCGAAAATGAAAATGAAAGTAGATAAAGGTCAAAAGGAACTATGAAACCAACGTTGTGTAAGACAGAATAAAAAGAAAGTGAACGGTTCAGCAGAATTGGGTAGACTTATACGACACTGGCTAAGACATGACACCTAACCATGGGTCACTCAACAGTAAACACTGAACACTAACTCGGCGGGTGATATCATAGGTCAACGTTTGCGTGAATTACCCGTCTTTTTAATTCACTTCCTCGTCCAACGCCTTTCTTTGTTCGTCGGAGAAAATGGCAGACGCAAGCGATTAGATTGGATTACCACTATGATAAGCTCATACATATTCATGACTGGCGATTACGACAATTAAGGGAAAATGAAACATGAGAAAGTATGAAAGTTGTAGCATTTGCAAGATAATAATACTGATATGCAAACACAAATGGTAAACTGTTATATACCGGACACACTGGAGGAAATAAGTGAATTACATCAGGTTGATCTTATTAATGGTCAAACTTGTTAAAGGCAAGTCATCCTAACACAAACAGAGAAATGTAGGATCGCATTAGTGTAGCGTAAATATTTTAACCATTGTGACGTACTCAAAATTCCCAAGCTTGATTGCATTTTAAACCAGTCAGTACCAGTTTGTTCAAATAATGTCTATTATTGCCTCAGACAAAATACATCCACAATTTTTTTTGTTTATGATACATTCAAACTTTTGGACATAAAACATCAGCAGAGATTTATTTCGTACTTCAACCACGAATGCAACAAGAGCTGTCGGAGAACAGCGCAGCTCGACTATTCGATTTTTCAGAGAATAATAAATTTATAGCTAGTATATATATACCATCAGAAAACAAGGCTACAACAATGTGGGGTGGGGTTGGGAGCACAACATAACTATGTGTAAGAATTGACCAAAACTACACAGAAATAAAAAAAATAAAAAATATATAAAAATTCGAGTTTTGAGTGGGGTGCTGGGTGGGGGTGGGAGTGAGGTGGGGTGGATGGTGGGGGGAGTGGGGGTGGTGAATGAAGAAACATATATGTGTAAGAATTGACTAAAACAACAAAGAAATATGTAAAAAAAAAAAAAAAAAAAAAGGGTAGGGGGTGGGTGAGAGGCGGAGGTGGTAGTGGGTGTGGGGCTGGAGAGGGCAACATATTTTTAAGAATTGACAAGAGCAACACAGAAATATGTAAAAAAAAAAAAAAAAATTCAAGTGGGGGTGGGTTGGGGGGAGAGGCGGGAGTGGGTTGGGGGCGGGTGGGAGGGTGCAACATATATGTGTAAGAATTGACTAAAACAACAAAGAAATATGTAAAAAAAAAAAAATTCAAGTGTGGGGGAAAGGGGGAAAGAGGCTGGGGGTGGGGGCGGGGAAGTTTGCAACATATATGTGTATGAATTGACTAAAACAACACAGAAATATGTAAAAAAAAAAAAAAAAAAGATTTTCAAGTGGGGCGGGGGTGGGGGGAGAGGCTGGTGTGGGCTGGGGGATGGGGTGGGTGGAGGGGGCAACATATATGTGTAAGAATTGACTAAAGCAACAGAGAAATATGTAAAAAAAAAAAAAAAAATTCAAGTGGGGGTGGGCGGGGGGGGGGGGGGAGCGGGAGTGAGAGGCGGGAGTGGGTTGTGGGTGGCAACATATATGTGTAAGAATTGACTAAAACAACAAAGAAATATGTAAAAAAATAAATTTTAAAAAAAGTTTCAAGTGTGGGGGGGGAAGGGGTGGAGAGGCGGCGGGATGGGGAGTGGGGGCGGGAAGGTTGCAACATATATGTGTAAGAATTGACTAAAACAACACAGAAATATGTAAAAAAAATAAATATATAGATTTTCAAGTTGGGGTGGGGGGGGGGGGGGGGGGGGGGGGGGGGGGGGAGAGGTGGGAGGGAGGGGGCAACTCATATGTATAAGAATTGACAAAAGCAACACAGAAATATGTAAAAAAAAAATAGTTTCAAATGGGGGAGGGGTTGTGGGGAGCGGGGGAGGAGAGGCAGGAGTGGGTTTGGGGCGGGGGGAGGGGGCAACATATGTGTAAGAATTGTAAAAAACAACTCAGAAATATGTAAAAAAAAAAAAATAGATGTTCAAGTTTGGTGGGGTGGGGGCTGGGGGAGCGGGATGAGAGGCAGGAGTGGGTTGGGAGGGGGGGAGGGGGCAACTTTTATGAGTAAGAATTGACTAAAGCAACACAGAAATATGTAAAAAAAAAAAATAGTTTCAAGTGGGGGTGGGGTGGAGGGTGGAGCGGGGCTGAGAGGCGGAGTGGGTTGTGGGTGGGGGGGGCATTTATGTGTAAGAATGACAACAACAACAAAGAAATATGGTAAGAATTGACTAAAACAACACAGAAATATGTAAAAAATAAATAATATTACGATTTTCAAGTGTGTGTGTGGAGTGGGGGTGTGGTGTGGGGGTGGAGCGGGTTGAGAGGCGAAGTGGGTTTGGGTGGGGGGGGCAACATATATGTGTAAGAATTGACTAAAACAACAAAGAAATATGTAAAAAAAAAGTTTCAACGGGGGAGGGAGGAGGAGGAGATTTGTGGGGGGGAGTGTAGGTATGGGTATATAAATGCTTACATGCAAACCTAGATCTGCCGTTATTGCACAATTTATGGGCCATCACAATTTGGGTTCCATGGGAGCCCAGAATTTGCAGAAGACACAATTACTTATCCAACCCTTTACAACATACTATAAGGAAACCAATTCCAAAATTCAAGGAAGCCCATGGCCAAGTTGGTTGTGCTAGGATAAGAAATGTAAGAGTTATAGACTTGTAAACACAGCTTACACGCAAACCTTGATGTGGGACGCCGACGCCGACGCTCCGACCCCGTGGTGATTACATAAGCTCTCTTATTCTTCGAATAGTCGAGCTAAAAATGACTCTTCTGTGTATAATAATGATTCCACAGTAGTTTGATCCTTATAGGTAGCCACGTGTACTGCCTGATACTTGTGGTCAGTAATATGTGGAGCTCTGTGAAATCACTAGAAAATTGTACCATTCGTTCAAAATAAAAAAATACGGAGATCTATCATGTACGGCTGTACTCTATAAATCAGTAGACAGTGTTACCATCGCGACAGTTTTCCACATCCAGGAGCCCCGATGGTAGACACGCATCTTTTGGTGTACAGAAGCCTTGGTTAGCCGGGTTGACTGTATGGTTCTGAAAGACAGCTGGCGGGGCCACGTATCTGTACACATCAATACCCTTCTGTTTGCCCATAGTGTGGTACGTCAAATATATGGATCTATAACAGTAAGAATTGCGGATGATATGTCGGACACGTAAAATATAACCACATGCCTCCCACATAAAACATAACCACGTGCCTCCAACATAGAATATAACCATGTCCCTCCCACATAGAATATAACCATGTGCCCCCCACATAGAATTTAATCATACGCCTGCCACATGATATATTATCGTGGGCATGAAATATAATCATGGGCCTGCCACATGAAATATAATCACATGCCTTCCACATGAAATATATAGAGTTTAATAACCAGTGTTTTTGAGATACGGGAAATATCTCCCGAGGTAGAGAAATGGCCCCGATATAAGAACGAGTGCGGAGCACGGGTTCTTATATCCGCGCCATTTCTCTACCGAGGTTATTAAAACTGAGTAAACAATTCTGGGTATTACAATGGTTATTAAACTATATATTACATAATTTAAAATGATATTTTATTAATATTTCTACTGATTCACGCCTTATACACCAGTTTGCACGAGAACGCCAAGACGACGTTACGTCTTCCAAGACGACGTTAAGTCATACAAACAAAACAAGTGGAACCGGAACTCTTCGTTAATTTCCGTAATCGTTATTTCCTAGTGGCGGAATCTGACGAAGAGGTCCGTAAAACAATCGGAACGTCATTTGGCATTCCCGCCACTGACGGAAAAGGCCGAGCAATGTTCCGTACTGGGAAATATCTACTACTGGGAGATATTTCCCAGTAGAGCAAACGAGTAGATATAGCTTTTCTATTCCCAGTATTTCCTATACAAAACACAGACAAATATGTAATATAATCACATGCCTGCCACATGAAATGTAATCACATGCCTTCCATATGAAATATAATCATGTGACTGTCACATGAAATATAATCACATGCCTTCCACATGAAATACAATCACATGCCTGTCACATGAAATATAATCACATGCCTGCAACATGAAATATAATCACATGACTGTCACATGAAATATAATCACATGCCTTCCACATGGAATACAATCACATGCCTGTCACATGAAATATAATCACATGCCTTCCACATGAAATACAATCACATGCCTGCCACATGAAATATAATCACATGCCTTCCACATGAGATACAATCACATGCCTGCAACACGAAAGATAAGCACATGCCTTCCACATGAAAAACTATCACATGCCTGCCACATGAAAGATAAGCACATGCCTTCCACATGAAAGATAAGCACATGCCTTCCACATGAAATACAATCATATGCCTTCCATATGAAATATAATCACATGCCTGCCACATGAAATATAATCATATGCCTTCCACATGAAATACAATCACATACCTCGTCCTGCCACATGAAATATAATCACATGCCTTCCGCATGAAAAATTACATGCCTGCCACATGAAATATAATCACATGCCTGTCACATGAAATATAATCACATGCCTTCCATATGAAATACAATCATATGCCTTCCATATGA
Organism: Cyrtodaria siliqua; assembly: GCA_037043455.1. NCBI lineage: Eukaryota > Metazoa > Mollusca > Bivalvia > Adapedonta > Hiatellidae > Cyrtodaria > Cyrtodaria siliqua. Next base: position 54,147 of record JAWPHD010007001.1, read on the forward strand.
AATATAATCACATGCCTGCAACACGAAATATAATCACATGCCTGCCACATGAAATACAATCACATGCCTGCCACATGAAATATAATCACATGACTGTCACATGAAATATAATCACATGCCTTTCACATGTAATACAATCACATGCCTGCCACATGAAATATAATCACATGCCTTCCACATGAAATACAATCATATGCCTTCCATATGAAATATAATCACATGCCTGCCGCATGAAATATAATCACATGCCTGCCACATGAAATATAATCACATGCCTGCCACATGAAATACAATCACATGCCTGCCACATGAAATACAATCACATGCCTGCCACATAAAATATAATCACATGACTGTCACATGAAATATAATCACATGCCTTCCACATGAAATACAATCACATGCCTGCCACATGAAATATAATCACATGCCTTCCACACGAAATACAATCATATGCCTTCCATATGAAATATAATCACATGCCTGCCACATGAAATATAATCACATGCCTGCCACATGAAATATAATCACATGCCTGCAACATGAAATATTATCATGTGACTGTCACGTGAAATATAATCATATGCCTTCCACATGAAATACAATCATATGCCTGCCACATGAAATATAATCATGTGACGGTCACATGAAATATAATCATATACCTGCCACATGGAATATAATCACATGCCTTCCACATGAAATACAATCATATGCCTTCCATATGAAATATAATCACATGCCTGACACATGAAATATAATCACATGCCTGCTACATGAAATACAATCATATGCCTTCCATATGAAATATAATCACATGCCTGACACATGAAATATAATCACATGCCTGCTACATGAAATATAATCCCATGAATGCAACATGAAATATAATCATGTGACTGTCACATGAAATATAATCACATGCCTTCCACATGAAATACAATCACATGCCTGCCACATGAAATATAATCACATGCCTTCCACAAGAAATACAATCATATGCCTTCCATATGAAATATAATCACATGCCTGCCACATGAAATATAATCACATGCCTGCCACATGAAATATAATCACATGCCTGCAACATGAAATATTATCATGTGACTGTCACGTGAAATATAATCAAATGCCTGCCACATGAAATATAATCATGTGACTGTCACATGAAATATAATCACATGCCTTCCACATGAAATACAATCACATGCCTGCCACATGAAATATAATCACATGCCTTCCACATGAAATACAATCATATGCCTTCCACATGAAATATAATCACATGCCTGCCACATGAAATAAAATCACATGCCTTCCACATGAAATACAATCATATGCCTTCCACATGAAATATAATCACATGCCTTCCATATGAAATATAATCACATGCCTTCCACATGAAATATAATCACATGCCTGCCACATGAAATATAATCACATGCCTTCCACATGAAATATAATCGTGTGACCGTCAAATGAAATATAATCACATGCCTTCCACATGAAATATAATCATATGCCTTCCACATGAAATACAATCACATGCCTGCCACATGAAATATAATCACAATCACATGCCTGCCACATGACAAGACTGTCCCATGTAAAATAATCACGTGCCTGCCACATAAAATATAATCACATGCCTGCCACATGAAATATAATCACATGCCTTCCACATGAAATACAATCACGTGCCTTCCATATGAAATATAATCACATGCCTTCCATATGAAATATAATCACGACTGCCACATGAAATATAATCACATGCCTTCCATATGAAATATAATCACGACTGCCACATGAAATATAATCACATGCCTTCCATATGAAATATAATCACATGCCTGCCACATGAAATATAATCATGACTGCCACATGAAATATAATCACATGCCTTCCATATGAAATATAATCACGACTGCCATATGAAATATAATCACATGCCTGCCACATGAAATATAATCACGTGCCTCCCACATGAAATATAATCATGTGCCTGGCTCGTAACATATAATCACTATCTGCTACATAAAATAATCACATGCCTTCCATTTATTTATAAAACAAATAAAGTATTTTCAATCGACAATTTCAGTTTAAACTTGAGTAAACAATTCTGGGTATTTGTCTTGATACAAAATGATGTTTTTTTCCCATCAGCACTTCAACACCAGAAAAATCCTATGAAACTAGCATGATATATCCGTATCATTCTACATCCATATCATTCTACATGTATCTTTTTCTTTTTTATGTTTGTTTGTGTAAACTTACCTGCATATGTCTGATGAAAACACATACATGACATCAGACTTCTTCACAAACGGGTTGAATATAGTACCATCTGCAAATAAAGTATAATTCTAATGCAACTGTTATGTAACACGTTTCTCCATTGGCTGCCTAAAATTTGCGGTCATAAAACGCGCGATTTACTGTCTTAAAAGTATGTGACGTCACATGACGTTGTAACAAGCAACATCATTGGATGACGTCAACAAAATGCCGTTACCGATGGATTCATAGAAAACAAGTGTGTATGTGTAATTTTACTTTATATTTCTGGCATTTAAATGGAAAAGCATTAGAATTGAGATAACCATGGTAAGATTTTCAATCTGGGATGGTATGTGGTTAGTTTTACGGTCTGAAATTATGTTTTATGGCTCCGCTACCGCACCGCCGTAAAACCACTCACATACCGTCCCAGATTGAAAACCTTAGCATGGTTATCTCTTAACTTGTAACTGTCACAACTAATTAAGCAGTGCTTAAAAGAGCTGTGCGAAGACAACGCGGTCGACTTTGAGGCCTTTTTTTTTTCATTTTAGTTTAATTTTAACAGAATTATGGCATTCGTCTCTATGAGTTCAAGGCACTCCTTGGTCGACAGTGTTAAGACGCTACATTTCAAATGTTCCCGCCTCTCACCGCTGCGGGTTCGAATTCCACTCTGAGTTGGACTTGTAAGTGAAAAAGTGCTGATTCTTATGGATGGCAGGAGGTATACAGAACTGGTTCAACCCACTGAATAAGTGGGTGTCTGCCTCCACCACTAAAAACTGACCTTCACACATATCCTAAAAGGTGCTAAAAATGACGCTAAACACCAAACGAACGTCAATGAGTTCTTCATATGAAGTTAAATACATTGAAATATTTACAGGGAATTCTGAGTTATAATTATAAAAGCGAGAATAAATCAAAGGACTGAAGGTCCTGAGAGTCGCCAAGATTGAACAGTGTCTGTCTTCTTGGTGAGGTTAAAGGTTATGTTAAATTTCACAGGTGTGTATTAAAATGAAATGTTGATGCTTAGAACATGAGATTTTTTTTGTACTGAAAAATGCTTAGGACGGAATTATTTTTTGCAACCGCGTCCGTTTTGGTTTTCGAGTGTACATGTCAGTGCTCACAGGCAATTATTTTAAGAGACAGGCCCAGGGCTTGTTGTTTCTGAAAATGGACAGGCCCTGATTTAAAATGGACAGGCCCCGATTTAAAATGGAAAGGTCCAATATTTTTTTCTTATTGGAAATTAGTCTTTATTCGCTTTTATACCACACATTTGTTCCATATATATGTAGTATTCAAACTCAGAACCTCCTGACTATATTTTTCATTTTGCTACCACTTTATGCTCCTAGTCAGTGGACGTATTTACTACTTTGTTTCAAATAAGTTGGAATAGAATATTACATAGTAATTTATAACCGATGCAAAGGAGAGTAGTAGCACTTTTTGCCGAACGATAATAATCAGAGCCATCTTGGTGAAACTGGAGCCAAGTTTTTAATCAGGTTTTATTAGGCTATCAGGGCCTCCTGTGGCTATATTTTCCTTTTTGTCACCACTTTCTACAAGTTAAAGAATTCAGGAGCCTAGACTAGAAAGCATTTAAAAGTAGGATTCCAGGAACTCCTTACACCTTAAATAATGAATAGAAATATACTTTATATTTGTATCTATACATAAATATATTTTTTTTCCACCAACATGTATTTGTAAAGGACAGTTTTTCTTATTTGATTATGAAAAAAAAAAAAAAAAAAAACATTCTCCGAAATTATGTACGATCCGAACAGTGCATTTCAGGGTACCCATGCGTCGAATATGAATCGAGATTTTTTTTATTGCTTACTTTATGTTTTCATACCTGATATCGTTAGACAGAATGAAAATAGACGCTCCTGGATCTGTATACAATCTTGCTGTAGCTATCGTTTAGCTTCACAAAGCCCGAAATTCATTTTGCCAGCCGTATTTACATTGTAAAAAATCAATAAAATGGCCGCATTTACTTTCACTATTCGTGGTCTGCGCATTTAAGGTTGGGTCATACCAAGTAAAACATAGGGTATGCTAAAAATGTGACGTCATAGAAGAAATAATGCACTTGAAGTAGGTCACACGTGTGTATTATTGCGCATAGTATTTCAGTTCCTTTTTCAAAAAAGACACGTATATACTGTATACAATGACAATTATTCACAATCAGCAGTTATATTATTCGGTATATATAATGTTCATGTCAGTCACCTTATGAAATTAAGTTATACTTGATGCAGTTAAAGGAACTACATTCTCTTAGTGCGTAAAGCACCCAATCCGATTTTTTTGGTGTATTAATGTGCATAATATTTCGGTAAACCTACAAAAAAGACATGTTTATACTGTATACAATTACAATTATTTCATTATTTCACAATCAGTAGTTATATTACTCGGTATACATAACGTTCATGTCAGTCACCTTATCAAATTAAGTTGTATTTGAAGCAGTTAAAGGGTACTACATTGCTTACAACGGTAAAGCGTCTCATCCGTTAAAAACTCCCTATTCAGAAATTGCACTATATACATATATACACGATTCCAAAAAGTCAGCCATGGCGACTCAAAAAGGGTCATAATTCTGCTTCAATATACAACATAGTTATGGACCTCTGCTTCAATGTACACAGGGCTCGCACTGGGATGCGCAAATGCGCATAAGAATGAAATGTAGCGCAAGAAAAAACATATTTGCGAAAGTGATTTGCGCAAAAGAATATTTATTTTTTCAATTACACAAGCATTTTTGACCTAGATAAAGACGGGTACAGCGTTAATTATTTCTATAGAGGACACTCAAAGCGAGTAAAAAGATTGATACCCAGTCTAACATCTTACGCATGATCGATTACTGTAAAATTGACTATTGGACCACAGTGACCAGTGACTCAGTAAACATCCTGTAATCCTGTCTCAATCCCCCAGCTGTGAAATACCCACAATATATTGTCTTATATTTTTATAATAATATGACAATGTATATACACTTTGCTGGATGATTTTCTTCCTATAATTACGAGGTTTTGTAAGAATAATTTCTCCTATAACAGTTCAACCCCACAGACTAAAATTTAAATTATTTGTTTTTGTTTTGCTGTTTCTCTTTTTTTGTTATTACATAATACCTCAGTCACACATAAAACCTCTGCTATCTATCATACACTAGATGCTTGATTTACCTGATTATAAACTTCCTTACAGTGTACTGAACATATAATTTGCATGGGAAATAAAACAATATTGTTAAAATGAAAGAAGTAAAACTTCAGTATTTTTGTCTATTTTCGAAGTGTAATCATTTATTTATCTAGAAAAAAGGTTACCTAAATAGATCTAAAAAATCAAACATTTGAGAGGGCACTCACTCCTTTTTAATTGAAACTGGCTAGTAAGCACTGACAAGTTTGGGCCAATATGAAAATATTTGGCTCCAATGTTTTCAATTTGGCTCTAATTTTTTTCATTTGGCGAAAATAGTTGCGCAAAGAAAAAAATAGCCAGTGCAAGCCCTGGTACAACATAGTTATGGACCTCTGCTTCAATGTACAACATAGTTATGGACCTCTTCTTCCGTGTACAACATAGTTATGGACCTCTGCTTCAATGTACAACATAGTTATGGACCTCTGCTTCAATGTACAACATAGTTATGGACCTCTGCTTCCATGTACAACATAGTTATGGACATCTGCTTCCATGTACAACATAGTTATGGACCTCTGCTTCCATGTACAACATAGTTATGGACCTCTGCTTCAATGTACAACATAGTTATGGACCTCTGCTTCAATGTACAACATAGTTATGGACCTCTTCTTCCATGTACAACAAAGTTATGGACCTCTGCTTCAATGTACAACATAGTTATGGACATCTGCTTCCATGTACAACATAGTTATGGACCTCTTCTTCCATGTACAACATAGTTATGGACCTCTGCTTCAATGTACAACATAGTTATGGACCTTTGCTTCAATGTACAACATAGTTATAGACCTCTGCTTCAATGTACAACATAGTTATGGACCTTTGCTTCAATGTACAACATAGTTATGGACCTTTGCTTCAATGTACAACATAGTTATGGACCTTTGCTTCAATGTACAACATAGTTATGGACCTTTGCTTCAATGTACAACATAGTTATGGACCTTTGCTTCAATGTACAACATAGTTATGGACCTTTGCTTCAATGTACAACATAGTTATGGACCTTTGCTTCAATGTACAACATAGTTATGGACATCTGCTTCCATGTACAACATAGTTATGGACCTTTGCTTCAATGTACAACATAGTTATAGACCTCTGCTTCAATGTACAACATAGTTATGGACCTTTGCTTCAATGTACAACATAGTTATATACCTCTGCTTCAATGTACAACATAGTTATAGACATCTGCTTCCATGTACAACATAGTTATATACCTCTGCTTCAATGTACAACATAGTTATAGACATCTGCTTCAATGTACAACATAGTTATGGACCTTTGCTTCAATGTACAACATAGTTATAGACCTCTGCTTCAATGTACAACATAGTTATGGACCTTTGCTTCAATTTACAACATAGTTATAGACATCTGCTTCCATGTACAACATAGTTATGGACCTTTGCTTCAATGTACAACATAGTTATAGACCTTTGCTTCAATGTACAACATAGTTATAGACATCTGCTTCCATGTACAACATAGTTATAGACCTCTGCTTCAATGTACAACATAGTTATGAACCTTGTCTGCATGAGTTTCTGTTATGACAGTGAATACAAATGTCAAGTTTCACTGATTCGTTCAAGGAGATATGGAGATATGCACCAAGAAAAGTATAGAATATTTAAAAATCTAAGTTAAGGAAGGGTTGTAATACTGTCAAATAAATAACAGAGTTATTGCACTTGTATGTACGAGTTCCTCTTATGGAAGTGAATACATGTGTAATGTTTCACTGAATTCCATTAAGGAGTTTCTGAGATGTGAAACATTAACAGACGTGGATGCCAGAGCGAGTAGAATAGCTTGCTTTTTTTCTTCGGAAAGTCAAGATTAAAATGCTTAATTGTGAGTTCAGAGGAATAGATTTTTTTAAATATTCTCTTTTAGATTACAAAATAATGCAAGTTAAATACATTTTTAATTTCCTGCATACCGATTTAAAATTACAGTTTTAGTTGAGTTGGTTTCAGTTACTTTATTTACTAGATATATGTATTTGAAGTTTCAAAACTTCTGTCGCACTAAACTATCACTAAATCAGATGGCAATTAAAAACTTGCCTACATAGGTAGTAAAAACCAAATACCTGTGCCATTTAACAGGTTGCTCTGATTGGTTGTCCAGTATGTCAAAGACCTGAAAAATAGTAACGTTCATGAGTTATTGTTCATGCATTTATTCAATGATGATGCATGCAACTGTAGACGCACTTTACCCTTAACCGCTACATATATATAATGGACTGTTCTTTCTTTGAATTAAGACCATTCCATTTATGTGACAAAGGGGTGTTTGGGGAAAAGGACTGATCAGCAGCCTGACAATGGATGTAAAGGCTATTATAGTCATGCTTAGCAGGTTAAGGGTTAAGCTAGAAATGTTGTCCCATATATTATAGGGGTCATCTTCTCATCAGGGACAATGTAGTGTAAAATTTCACAAATGTGACTATTAGTGTTAATGAGTTATACAGCAGACAAGGTTGTGTCTATGGACGAATGACTGCACGGTCCGAGTCCAGTCCCTTAAAAATTTGTTTGGTGGTGGGGTATAATAATCAAAGTATGTCTGTATAACGTCTGGGAACTCGATTCATTCAGAAGAATCAGGTAGCCTACATAAAGTGTCCTTGATTGATAAATATCTAACTCGACAAAAACTACCATAATTTTGCTAAAATGCAAAACAGAGTTAACCCTATGAAACTTGTGTCTGAAGACATACAGAAAGTTAAAATGAATTTAAATAAACAATGTTGAAGACATCAGAATGTGAAAAACTTTAACATTAAATGCAAAACTAAAATGAATTCCAAGTCTGAAAAAAAGTGTGGTCTTAGTGATTCTGAGGACATATACAAAGTTTAAATTAATTTAAATAGGCAATGTTGAAGATATTAGAATGTAAAAAACTTCAACACGAAACTTAAATGTAAAGGAATTTCTAAATCGAAAAAAAAAGATCATATGTTTGCTTGAAATAAATGCAGTATGGAGTTATTGAACCTAAGTGTCCTTGGTGATACCTAAGTGTTCTTGATGATACCTAAGTGTCCTTGATTGATACCTAAGTGTCCTTGATTGATACCTAAGTGTCATTGATGATACCTAAGTCTTGATTGATACCTAAGTGTCCTTATTTGATACCTAAGTGTCCTTGATGATACCTAAGTCTTGATTGATACCTAAGTGTCCTTGATGATACCTAAGTGTCCTTGATGATACCTAAGTGTCCTTGATTGATACCTAAGTGTCCTTGATTGATATCTAAGTGTCCTTGATGATACCTAAGTGTCCTTGATTGATATCTAAGTGTCCTTGATGATACCTAAGTGTCCTTGATGATACCTAAGTGTCCTTGATGATACCTAATTGATACCTAAGTGTCCTTGATTGATACCTAAGTGTCCTTGATGATACCTAAGTGTCCTTGATGATACCTAAGTGTCCTTGATTGATATATAAGTGTCCTTGATGATACCTAAGTGATACCTAAGTGTCCTTGATTGGTACCTAAGTGCCCTTGATGATACCTAAGTGATACCTAAGTGTCCTTGATTGATACATAAGTGTCCTTGATTGATACCTATGTGTCCTTGATGATACCTAAGTGTCTTTGATTGATACCTAAGTGTCCTTGATGATACCTAAGTGTCATTGATGATACCTAAGTGATGATACCTAAGTGTCCTTGATGATACCTAAGTGTTCTTGATTGATATCTAAGTGTCCTTGATGATACCTAAGTGATACATAAGTGTCCTTGATTGATACCTAAGTGTCCTTGATGATACCTTAGTGTCTTTTATTGATACCTAAGTGTCCTTGATGATACCTAAGTGTCCTTGATGATACCTAAGTGTCCTTGAGCCAAGTGTCCTTGATGATACCTAAGTGTCCTTTATGATACCTAAGTGTCATTAATTGATACCTAAGTGTCCTTGATGATACCTTAGCATCCTTGATGATACCTAAGTGTCCTTGATTGATACCTAAGTGTCCTTGATTGATACCTAAGTTCCTTGATTGATACCTAAGTGTCCTTGATTGATACCTAAGTGTCCTTGATTGATACCTAAGTGTCCTTGATTGATACCTAAGTGTTGTCCTTGATTGATACCTAAGTGTCCTTGATGATACCTTAGCGTCCTTGATGATACCTAAGTGTCCTTGATTGATACCTAAGTTCCTTGATTGATACCTAAGTGTCCTTGATTGATACCTAAGTGTCCTTGATTGATACATAAGTGTTGTCCTTGATTGATACCTAAGTGTTGTCCTTGATGATACCTAAGTGTCCTTGATAATACCTAAGTGTCCTTGATTGATATATAAGTGTCCTTGATGATACCTAAGTGATACCTAAGTGTCCTTGATTGGTACCTAAGTGCCCTTGATGATACCTAAGTGATACCTAAGTGTCTTTGATTGATACCTAAGTGTCCTTGATTGATACCTATGTGTCCTTGATGATACCTAAGTGTCTTTGATTGATACCTAAGTGTCCTTGATGATACCTAAGTGTCATTGATGATACCTAAGTGATGATACCTAAGTGTCCTTGATGATACCTAAGTGTCCTTGATTGATATCTAAGTGTCCTTGATGATACCTAAGTGATACCTAAGTGTCCTTGATTGATACCTAAGTGTCCTTGATTGATACCTAAGTGTCCTTGATTGATACCTAAGTGTTGTCCTTGATTGATACCTAAGTGTCCTTGATGATACCTTAGCGTCCTTGATGATACCTAAGTGTCCTTGATTGATACCTAAGTGTCCTTGATTGATACCTAAGTTCCTTGATTGATACCTAAGTGTCCTTGATTGATACCTAAGTGTCCTTGATTGATACCTAAGTGTTGTCCTTGATTGATACCTAAGTGTTGTCCTTGATGATACCTAAGTGTCCTTGATGATACCTAAGTGTCCTTGATTATATCCGAGTGTCCTTGATGATACCTAAGTGTCCTTGATTGGTACCTAAGTGTCCTTGATGATACCTAAGTGTCCTTGATTGATACCTAAGTGTCCTTGATTGATACCTAAGTGTCCTTGATGATACCTAAGTGTCCTTGATTGATACCTAAGTGTCCTTGATTGATACCTAAGTGTCCTTGATGATACCCTGTGTCCTTGATGATACCTAAGTGTCCTTGATGATACTAATGACATATAATTCTTTGAATGAATGAATGGTGTTTTACGGCACGTCGACACATAAATAGGTAATATTGTGCGCAAAAATTGATGAGAAATGAAGTATAAATTAAAAATTAATGTAAATATATAAAGATAAAACTATTAAAAAATAAGGGATGACAAAGTGTAATATAAATTCTGTATGTAAATCAACAAATGCCCGTCAACGGGTAAATAAACAAGTAAATATATACAAAACATATAGACAACAAGAGCTGTCGGAGAACAGCGCAGCTCGACTATTCGATTTTTCAAAGAATAATAAATTTATAGCTAGTATATACCATCAGAAAACAAGGCTACAATAATATGGGGTGGGGGTGGGAGCACAACATAACTATGTGTAAGAATTGACCAAAACTACACAGAAATATGTAAAAAAAAAATTATACAAATAAAAAATTCGAATTTTGATCGGGGTGTGGGGGGGCAACATATATGTGTAAGAAGCTATGTAAGAATTGACCAAAACAACACAGAAATATGGTAAAAGAAAAAAGAAAAACAAAAAATTAGATTGGGGGAGTGGGGGTACGAGGGGGGGGGGGGGGGGGGGGAGGGGAAGATAGCTATGTGTAAGAATTGACAAAAACAACACAGAAATATGTAAAAAAATAAAAAGAGTTTCGAGTGTGTGGGTTGAGGGTGGGGGGTAGAGTGTGGGAGGGGGGTGGAGGGGGCAACATATATGTGTAAGAAGCTATGTGTAAGAAATTACCAAAACAACACAGATATATGTAAAAAAAACAAAAAAAAAACATTAAATAAAAATATTCGTTTCGGTGGGGGTGGGTGGGGGGGTGGGGGGGGGGGGGGGGGGGGGGGGCAACACAGGTATGTGTAAGAATTGACCAAAACAACGCAGAAATATGTAAAAAAAACACACACAAAAAAAGAGTTTCCAGTGTGTGAGTGAGTGGGGTGGGGGGGGGGGGAGTGGGGAGAAGCAGGGGGGGGGGGGAGGGGGGGGGGGGGGGTGTAAGAGAGCAACATATGTGTAAGAAGCTATGTAAGAATTGACCAAAAAACACAAGAAATATGTAAAAAAAAATAATTCTAGTTTCTAGTGTGCGGTGGGAGCGGGGTGGAGGGGCGGATGGCGTGGGAGGGGAGGCGGGAAGGGATGGCAACATGTTTAAGAATGGACAAAAAGCAAAACAGAAATATGTAAAAAAAAAATAATAGAGTTTCAAGTGTGGGTGGGGTGGGGGCGCGGGGGGAGAGGCGGGGAGTGGTGGGGGGGGGCAACATATATGTGAAAGAATTGACTAAAACAACAAAGAAATAATGTAAAAAAACACACAGATTTTCAAGTGGGGGTGGGGTGGGAGGAGCGGTGGTGAGAGGCAGCAGTGGGGTGTGGGGGGCAACATATATGTGTGTAAGGTTTGACAAAAACAACAAAGAAATTTGTAAAAAAAAAAAAAAAAAAAAAAAATCAAGTGTTGGGGGGGGGGGGGGGGGGGGGGGGGGGGGGGGTGAGAGGTTGGCTTTGGGGGGGGGGGGCAACATATATGTGTAAGAATTGACAAAAGCAACACAGAAATATGTAAATAAAAAAAGTTTCAAGTGGGTGTGGGGTGTGTGTGGGTGAGAGGCAGGGAGGGGGGGGGGGGGGGGGGGGCAACATATATGTGTTAGAATTGAATAAAACAACAAAGAAATAATGAATGGTGTTTTACGGCACGCCGACACATAAATAGGTAATATTGTGCGCAAAAATTGATGAAAAATGAAGAAATGAAGTATAAATTAAAAATTAATGTAAATATATAATAAAACTATTAAAAAATAAGGGATGACAAAGTGTAATATAAATTATGTATGTAAATCAATAAATGCCCGTCAACGGGTAAATAAACAAGTAAATATGTATAAGAACACATTATAATGATTTATATAGTCTGATCTCTTTTAGGAAATCTAAAACAAGACTAAAATCTATAGTATCAAATAACTCTTTCATAGTATTAACATTGTAGTACCTTTGAGGCATAGGATCAAAGTCTACACATTCCAATAAGATGTGTTTGACCGTTAATGGTGCAAAGCAGGGTATACATTCTGGTAATTGCTCAGCTTGTAATAAATATGAATGAGTATAACGTGTATGTCCTATCCTGCACCGGGCTAGGAGAACTTCTTCTCGACGAATGTGTCTACTAGAAGAACGCCATTCTCCAAGTAACGGTTTAATTGAATGGAGTTTATTGTTAACTGACAAATCCCAAGCGGCTTGCCAAGAGTTACGAATAAATGTGTTAATACAACTTTTAAAATCAGTATAAGGTAATTTAGTATTAGATATATGTAAACCTAATGCTGCTTTAGCAGCACTATCAGCTCTATCATTACCACGTATTCCTACATGGCTTGGAAGCCAGCAGAAAATAATAACATTATCAACTATAAGAGAATTGTACTTTTCTAAAAGCTGAAGCACAACTGGGTTATCATGTTTCATATTACCCAGTACTTGAAGAGATGAAAGGGAATCCTTTGAAGGCGAGAAAAAACATTTGCATTAAAAACTAATATATGTGAACTGCATGAAAACGACTTTAAGGAACTTCCCATCTTTAATCTGAATCTAGTCTATGGGTCTTAAAGTTATACAAAATGATCCGAGAAAATATGTTGAGATTTTAAAAAGTCCAACATCAATGATCAACGATGACACATACATATAAATTTCACAAAAAATAACTTGTGCACACTTACTTCATGTAATTCCAAGACTTGATCTTGCCGAACTGACTAGTATCTCCCTGACCCGTCATAATGTTGTACCAACCATCATCTGACCCATTAGTCTGGAAATAACCACAAATTAATGAGGTCAATCAGGAATTGACATCATATCCTCTATTCTTAATTACAATTTTTTATAACAATAATGCAACACTGTTTTTATCTTCTTATTTATTTATATTTTATTACAACAGTGTTCCGTTGAACTATCAAATTCTGAACGTGCAACTTTCCCCATCAAGAAAAAACTTTGCTCTGGCAGGTTATATCCAGCGTTTTTCCCTATATACATCTATGTAAACATATTGATGGTCCCAAGCAACCATCTTAGGGGTATGATCAAAATGAGTATCATTTTCGACTATGCCATTCTGAAAAGGTTGCTTACAGGTATCAAATCAATATCTCCTGGAGTAGTAGCGATAGAGGCCATTATGGATTTCATAGTAAGTTGATCTTCTTTCAGGACAAGTAGTCATTACAGTGTTTTTTTTATGTGTTTTGTGAATGCAGCCTGTGCCCATGCCATTGTGAAAAATAGCGGCATTTTTCTAGAAATTGTGAAAATTGTGAAATATTATTACAAAAGAGAAATAAACTTTTTTCACTTTTATTTTCACAGTTTAATATCCCTTGGTTTTAAGTTTGTTTTTGGTAAATACAGACTAGTTTTGACACCAGCTTATATTAAGACTTATATTAAGACTAGTATCCTTACTGGTCTGTATTTACCCCCAAAAAAAAAAATCAAAAAAAAAAAAAAAAAAATTATTGTGAAAAAAGGATACTTTTTGGAATTGTGAATGGGGCCAAATTTTGGCCCCAAAATAGGCATAAAAAAAACACTGCATTATCTGTTCTGTTGCTGTTCAGGTGCAACAAAAACTGTATTTATAAGTAGGTCAGTAAAAGTAGCGAGCGATCTTGTATTTCTAAGTAAATATTTGTAAAAAAAAAAAAAAAAAAAATGACCGATGGTGGCCATCTTGAAAGTTTGACCAAAACAAAATTAATTTCGGACTGACATAAATAATAAACAAAGTTTAAGGAGATGTGCACGAATAAGGGAGATCACCCTTGTTGTCTTAGAAAGGAGCTAGTTAGGGAGCAATGTATAGCTTTATAATTCAACGCGACACTGTTGTATGTTGTTCTTTATTTACATATAGTTACAACAGTACTGCACTGATTCCCTTGAATTATGCTCTACAATATTACACGTTCAAATATAATACTTATTTACTTGCTAATTGCATGTAGATATTTGCAGATTACAAGTAGAAAATATTAGCACATGCTAAATTTTGCAAGTAATAAAAGAAACCCACTAAGTCTAAATCTAGATTTATTCATTAAACATATTCATCAAACTTAGTAAAATAGGCGCATAGTAAGTATAATGATGCATTATTACCTAGTTGCATCTAGCTGAGAGTTAAAATGTCATCGTTAACATGTATAGAATTCCTGCTACAATGAATGGAAGGCTCTAAATTATTAATTAATGCAACTGTCTTAGTAGAAAATCTTGGCACTTGCTTTTTTTAGCAAGTGGTTAAAAATATTAGATTTGATCCTTGAATAATCAAAAACAAGAGGGCCAAGATGGCCCTAAATCGATCACCTGAGAACTGGCACATTATGAAACTTCTTCGAAATCCTATGATCATGTACAATCTGTGCAAGTTTGGTTAAGATTGTTCAAGAAATGTGGGCTCTGTTGTGTATAACAACATTGATATAAAGACACTGACAAAGTTTGGTAAATATCAAATACAAAATGAAGGTGCTAGAGTGTAACACCTTGGGCAGGGCCAAATGTGACCCCAGGGCTACATGTAATATATGAGAGCTTTGTGGTTTCAGAGAAGAAGATTTTTTAAGTTTTTCCCTATACATGTCTATGTAAAACACGTGACCCTTGGGGCGGGTCCAAATGTGACACCACGGTCACCATTTAAACAAACTTGGTAAAGGACCATAAGCTTATAGTAAATGTAAAATATCAAACCTCTGGCTCTTGTAGTTTCCGAGAAGAAGATTTTTTTCAGTTTTTCCCTATATAAGTCTATGTAAAACTATGACCCTAGGGGCCGGGACAAATTTGACTACAGGGTCACCATTTGAACAAACTTAGAGGACCGTAAGCTGATGCTACATGTAATACATGAGAGCTCTGTGCCATGTTGTTCCAGAGAAGAAGATTTTTTTCAGTTTTTCCCTGTACAAGCCTATGTAAAACTGTGACCCCCGGGGTAGGGCCAAATGTGACCCAGGGGTCACCATTTGAACAAACTTGGTAGAGGACCATAAGCTTATAGCAAATGCAAAATATTAAACCTCTGGCTCTTGCAGTTTCAGAGAAGAAGATTTTTTAAGTTTTTCCCTATACATGTCTATGTAAAATATGTGACCCTTGGGCGGGGTCAAATGTGACCCGAGGGTCACCATTTGAACAAACTTGGTAAAGGACCATAAGCAGATGCTACATGTAATACATGAGAGCTCTGTGCCTTGTGGTCTCAGAGAAGATTTTTTAAAGTTTTTTCTATATGTCTATATGAAAAACATGCAAAATCTCAATTTAAAAACTTTGGACCCCCGGGGCACGGCCATTTTTGACCCCGGGGACTTCATTTGAACAAACTTGATAGTCTAGGCGTTGGCGATCATTTTAAAAGAAAAACTGTTGAAATCTGTCCAGCAGTTCTGGAGAAGAAGAGTTTTTAAGGTTTCGACCATATATGGTAATGGCGGCCATCTTGGATGTCGCGCTGACCTAATTTTAACAAATCTGAAAAGCATTCACCTAAGGATCATCCACGTGAAGTTTGGTCAAAATTAGCCAAGCGGTTTCTGAGGAGAAGTTGTTTAAAGAAAAGTTAACGACGAACGGACGACAGACAACGGATGACGGACGAAGAGTGATCCCAATAGATCACCTTGAGCCTTCGGCTCAGGTGATCTAATAACCCACATAAAACAGTCTATTAAATCATTTTAGAATTATTTTATTATTAGAATTTTGTGTTTCTGGGTTTCAAGAACCTCATTACTCAATATCCAGTAAAACCTCAGTGTGTTCTGAGAATGTAATGAGCTTTAAATTAACTGGTTTCATTGGCCCAATTTTTATCACTGAACCAATCAGAATGCTTCATTCATATTTTCATTTGGTTGCTTCTATCATGACATCACTTTCTGGTATTATGACATCACACCCTGGTATTATGACATCACGTTATTCAGCTGCCAAAGGCAGCTGACTCTTATATGGCTTTAGAATATGTCTATGGTTAGCAGACTGTGAATCATGTAGCCGACAATAAGCATGCATTACAACTTCAATTACTAGGGAACCCGTCTAAAAAACTTGAATGGTATAGACATATTTTTCAATGTTAAAAAGTTTGCCGTTTTATTGCCTCAAATGACGTTTTCGTAGAGCAGTCTACTAAAGTGTAAAATGCGGCAATATTTCCGGGATCTTCACGTCCGGGATTTTTTACGGAGCATAATGAAACCGTAAGTAAAACTGAATGGAACCGCAAGTACTGGAATGGAAAAAGTGCAAATCTGTATTTTAATGGAGTAATACCTTTTCATGGAATAATACCCATTTATAATGCGGTATTCTCGTAAATACCGCCGTGTTATACACTAGTTGATGGGTTTATTTGTTGCCTATATGGTTTTCATAATTGTGCATGTAATGGTAAGGTAGCAATGAACAGTTTCATTGAGTTTTTCACTTTGATAACGCAATCTTATAATTACACATGGTAACAGTGAGACGTTTATCTCTGTTGTAATGCACACGCTAACGCACACGCATTCCTTACATGTGAACACCTGTATATCTGTACTGATGTGCACTTCTAGCACGTCGTGTTCCAAAGTTGAATTGTAATCAGTATGTAAGGCAAATCAAGGTATCTGAACAGAGAAAAGCGAGGTCGCCCACCTTGATTCAAAATGTTTGGTAGGAACAACTGATGGTAAAACTCGGGAATAATGTGTCTGGTAAGAAAGAAAAACGGTTGTGGCGTGTTTACGTCAACATTATTTTTATCAATATTGTTTTAACACCCGTGACTTGATATGTTATTATGTTAAACTTCGTTTCCAGTCCCTACCCAAATATATGCTATTTCCTCTCGGCAGCTATTTTACGCTTGCGTAAAACTTTGCTTGTGCTATTATGATGCAACTCAGTGTGTTCTCAGAACTGAATGAGCATTTTAATTGCTGTGAGAAACAGATTAAGACTGTTTGTATTACTCATTGAATAATGAGTTTCTTGAAACCAAGAATCACAAAATTCTAAAAATAAAATAATTCTAAAATGATTTTAATAGACTGTTATAAACGTAAGTATCATTTTTACAGAAAGCCTATTGCACCTATAGCAACAGAATGATAACCAACCAAATCATGTCAAACAAAGCAGCACTACGGATTGCCACATCAATAAAATTGATACAATATTAATGACACGATCGAGATATATTTCTAGACAAGATTGATTTAAATCTAGTTTACATGCTTACTGGAGTATAAAACAAAATGCTGAGACATTATCAACTGATGTGGCGGAAAAAAATGTTCAAGTACGGTACAGATTTCACTTTTCCGGATATTGTGGTTTTCAAAAACATTTTTTTCGAAAGTTTGCTATGCAAAGTGTATCACTGAATTGGAAATAACTTAACTAAGAAAATGAGTGGTAGATTATTGAAATCATTAAAGTAGTTTTAAAGTTATAAGGAGTTAAAAATAACAATGTCATCATACTAAGCTGACTGACGACACCGAACCAGCGCGCATCAAAGCTACGCATGTGATCATTTTTTACTATCACCCTGCAATATCACCCTTGCGTCAAATAGTAAGAAATTACACATTGTTGTTTATGTAGATTTAGCATGGGCGTTTTATGTGAGATATAATAATAATATGCAACTATCTACTTCTGCTGAGGTCTGAGGGTCAATAGTCATTCCCTAGTATGAATAGTTTTAACTATTTACTGAAGTAGATACCTGCAAAAAAGACTACTGACCGCAAAACCAGATTGAACCGGTTAGGAAACGTTCTCAAGTCAATAGTTCATACTAATGACTTACATGTGACTGCCTTTTAGCCAATGAAATGATATATAATAATAGGATCTGTGTGCCATTTTCAAGATGACAATATTATGATATTTACTTACTCCAACAAATATTCCAAAGTGATCATCTAGGGTGACATTCAGCCCTAACTCCTTCAGAATTGTGATTGTTTTGTTGAGAAGTGGGTCCTGGTAGCCCCAGATTATTTCCTTCACTGTTAAATTTAAGAACAGATCAATTTCTCCAGTCAATTCCAAAATGATCTGCACCAAAACCTCGATTAGGGCATACTCATTCTTCACAATGTTAGCCACAAGCTGTCAAATATAACATGGTTCATACAGAATTATCATTATGATATCTAAGGACTTTTTAAGGATTTTTAAGGCCCTAATAACCCATTTTTAAGGACCGGCTAATAACCCATTTTTAAGGACCGGTTAACTGTTATTTTATCACCGGCAATGATTAAAATATCGGCTGTTTTTGGGGGGTTTTGCCGATTTTTTTCAAACTACGTCAGATATTATTCCTCTTGTATAATTAATTGACTGATTATGAAATTCAAGGACATTTAATGATATTTTGTCAGAATTTAAGGACTTTTTAAGGCTGGAGTGGATTTAAGTACTTTTAAAGGCAACTTCTAAAATTTAAGGACTTTTTAAGGCTGTATGAACCTTGTATAATTATACAGATACATACAGGTCCTGAACATTTATTGTAATGTCGTCAAATACACAGAAATGCAAAAGAAACGCAACACGGGAATTTCCGCTATATATTGTATGTACAATAATCGAATGGTACTTGGCTACGTAAGACCTTTCTTTTTGGAAAAAAATACTAAAACAACACATAATACAGCAAATAGTATTCTTTCAAAGTTTCATTATTGACAGAGTAGGCGTTTGGCTCAAGCATTTGAGCAAACTTAGGATGCATAATTTTGCAAACTCTTTACATTTAATACAGTACTGAACTGGCTCAGTTCAAATAGGAACTTCAACATTTTTTTCTTGTTACAAGGTGTAGTGTGATTAAAACGTCTACAACATCACAGTTGTGTCCTTTCTCTAATTAACTGCAACTTTTTTTTTTTACAAAACATCTTGGGATTTCTTTGGAATATTATGTGGAATTAAGTGTGCAGTATATACAATATATAGAGGAAATTCATTCCCGTGTTGCGTTTCTTTTGTGTTTCAGTATATAGGTATTGGACATTCATTGTAATTATATAACTTCGGATTTTACTGCCCTTGAATTTTTTTTATATAAGTTTGGCTACTTTGAAGTATATATGAATTCGTATTCATTTCTGTTTATTTATAAAAAGAATAATTATTTTTGCACATAAATGTAATAAATAATCTTGTCAGCAATATAATTTTTGGTATTTAAATCACTGTCAATATATTATCAAAATAATAACAATGATGGTGATGATGGTTATGATGGTACAAGTGATGATGATGATGATGGTGATGATGATGATGATTGATGTTGTCTTCGTCATTATCGTCGATGACGTGATGATGATGTGGATGAGGATGATAATGATGATGATGGTTATGATAATGATGATGATGGTGATGATGGTTATGATGGTACTAGTGGTGATGATGATGGCGGTGATGATGATGATGGCGGTGATGATGATGATGACTGATGATGTTATATTCGTCATTTATATCGTCGATGATATGATGATGGTGATACTGGTAATGATAATGATTCTTTACTTACCATCAGGGGTATATTGATAGTATAGAAGGTGTCAGACTCTGGCCCCACAGATTTTTCTCGATCAAACTCAAAATATCGGTTCTCTCTATATGTCACCGTGTCATTTGGATTGAATGTTATATTGATTTTTTGTCGGTTTTCTCTACAAAGTAAATGCTATATTACACGACTGTTTTAGTACAAATATCAGTGTTTTATTGCTGCTAGGATTTCCAACATAAACAGTATTAGGTGTAACTCCTAAATCTTCTTCTTTTTTTTTTTCTCTTTTTTTTTTATAAAAGATATATAATAGCAATGGATAAAAAACGTAAATTACCAGAAGGGTTAGCGTCAATATTAATTTATGTTTTTCACAGAAGCAAGGTTGGTTGGTTGAATGGTGTTTTATGTCACTTTCTGCACATCTTAGGCTAAATGGTGGAGGCAGACCACCCACTTTTGACTAGGTAGAACCAGTACTGCATATACCTCCCACAATCCGAGCTAGGATTTTTTTTATCTTTTTCTTTTAAAGAAACTAACCCACCAAATAATGGCACAATAACACTACAAAACCATTCATCAAAACTCTATCCAGATGTTCAGGTATACTGTATGTGCCAATTAAAGTATAAGTTTATTCACATGTTCTTAACTCTTGACTGAATAACCATAAAATGAATTATGAGTTGGTAACTCTACGATCCAGTTTTATGGTTCAGCATGGCTTGTTAAAGCCATTTATATTGTGTCTATAGAGTTTGGATTAGCAAAATAATAAAATTATATATATACCTCGTCATCAGTAGGTTTAGAAACGGTGTATAGCTGTTCTAAAATTTGCCTGTTAATGCCGGGAAAGGGACTTAAAATAACAGCACACAATGACATTGATATAATTGATCCTGATAAAATATAAGAAGTCATTTTATACATACCTGTATGTGTACGGTCCTTTTTGTGAGACATTGGGTTTACCCCCTGCTTTGACCTCTTCATGATTGGTGAGGTCCCATACCCACACCTGGAAGAAGATTGGGGTCGGGTTTTTCACCCAGTTGTCGTATGTAGCCTTGGAATTCAAGTTGATTTGCTGGAAAATAAAAATAGAACACAATCAGAATGTTTTATATATGATTTTGAATTACGTCAGCATGCTGTCAAAGTTCATCCCATTCTCCACAGCATGCTGTCAAAGTTCATCCCATTCTCCACAGCATGCTGTCAAAGTTCATCCCATTCTCCACAGCATGCTGTCAAAGTTCAACCCATTCTCCACTTCAGTGGTCCTGCGAATCATAGAATAGAATAGTATAGAATATTTTATTGTCTTAATATTCATAACAATGTGAACATGACAATGAACAAACAGGAAATCAAATCATATGATAGCAATTAAGATAACATATTGATAACATACAAGTAAAAACAGCAGATTTTAATGTATCTATCATTATAAATGATACCCAAGTATTGAGGGCCTGCGCAAGACACTCCCAAATTGACTTGATGTACATATGCCGTTAAACATGTCTTGAACCGATCCCTCCATATACTCATTCTGGGTCGTGTGCATTTGCTCATGCATGCTACACATGCACACATATGCATATAAATATATACACGAATCAAATTATCATGAATTAATAATTGAAATTTAAAAGCTCATCAACATCTGATGATGTTTGTAAGGTCAGGACAAGGGAAATAGGACAGAAAGCAATCAAGCTAGGATAAACAAACATAACTTCATAAAATTGTAAACTTCCATGTTCTTTTAAGTGCCAGATAAAAGAACTTTATTGCGCCTCATCATAGGTACATAATGGTTAGAGGCTTCATGAACCTTACTAGTTGTGTATAAATGTTAATGTGTAATCAATTACCAATTAGTCAAACATGACTCTTGTCTTGAGCCAAGACAAATAAAGGTTCTGGCAGAAAGTGCTACAGAAATATACTATTCATATGATAAAGAACAGAATATTGCATAATAATATTGTTTATGTACGACTGCCATGATTGTGTCACGTCACAGCCTGGTTTTAACCATTAGTGTCATTGAGGGGGTAGGATTATTTTTTTGGCAGGGGCAGGTGGTGGGGGTGGGAAAGGGGTTGGGTTGCTGAACACTCTGTTTTACTTCACTTACCACTTTTTTTTTCTTCAAGTGTACAGTTTTTAATAGTTTGTTATTGTCCAAGATGTAGCAGAATTTAAGCTGAGAACAGGTACATCTTCACCTTGTATTGTTTTTAAAAACAAATCTGTAAACAGAAACTGGATTTTACCTACTCCGAGTCTCTAGCTTAGGTATTGACATGCAGCCAGATACTATGAATTTCTAGTAGCAAACTTTTAAACCAGTGCAAAATTTACAGGTATTGGCCAGTCGAACAATTAACTGTACTGTTATCTGTCTTACATGACAAGATCAGTTATTAACCCGACAACCTTTTAAGATTATTTCTTAAATGGACCTGTACCCAATTTTCATAATGGCTAGTGTGACTATACCATTGTAGTAGATATCAGTGAGAACATATGTAAATAGATAGCATGATACTGACTTGCTCGCTGAGGACCTAGGTTATAGGTCACAGTATCAAGTAGAGCATACAACATCCAAATAATACAATCCCAGATCAAATCCCTGTTGAGACTTCTGATTCGGTCAACAATGAAGTGGCACTGTTTACATAAATTACAGTCTGGCAATACATTAATTTATATAAAAAAAAAATAATCAAAGTACTTTATATTAGGCTAAATAAAATTATAATTATTTGCGATTCCAGTTTCCCTATACCTACCCTATTTTTAAGTGCCAACCCTAACATTATATGCCAAAAAAATAAAAATAAATAATAGTAATGAAAACAAGAAAATGTGTAGAACAGATAGATGCTCCCCGAAATGTATCCTCATCGTATGGCCGTGTCTCACCCAGCAGTATTCCGCACAAGAATTATAACATAAAATTACAAGGGGCAAAAACTCTAATTTGAATGAATATAGTTATGGTTCTTGTGCTCTGCATTTCCTCTCATTGCCCTCAATCATTGTGTTAAGTTTCATTGCAGTCCCATTAGTAGCATAACTCAAAAAGTATAAAATTACAAAGGGCAATAACTCTAATTTGAATGAATTGAATTGAATGTTGTTTAACGGCTCATCAACACAGTATAGGTTATTTAGAGCTGCCCCAGAGAGGGGAAAGATACATAGGAATCCGGGAACCGTGCCCTACTCTTATTATCGAATAGATTCCTATGGTTCTTTAACGTGGTCAAAGGATAGACCGATACACGGGACCGCCCGGTTTACGTCCCCATCCGACGGACGAGATAGAATTATGGTTCTTGCACTCTGCAATTCCTCCCATTGCCCTCTATCATTGTGTAAGTTCACTGCAGTTCCATTAGTTGTTTTTGAGTAATACTCCAGACAAGAATTGTAAGTATAAAATTGCAAAGGGCAGTTACTATATAATAATGCAGTCCCATAAGTAGTTTTTGAGTTATGGTCCAGGCAAGATATCCAGATGAACAGACAAATGGACGGACATCTTTGAGGAGCATAAAAAATAATCTGTTTTTATCTGTTCTGTATCAGATATCAACAAACATATATTTATATTAATTTATTATTTTATCATGCAACTTGAACACCTACTAGCATAACACACATAAATTCTAATGTAAGCATAATGTTTTTCAAGATCTATATATGCTACTTCAGACAAAATATCAAATATATAAAATATTTCTAGAAAAGGTTTACCACCACTAATTACATGTAAACCTTTTTTGATGGAAATGGGCATTATAAGTAGGGGAAAACTGGCCATTTCTATTCGATTTTGTGGTAGTATGTCTAAGAAGCGAAATTTCGACTCTATGCTTACACTTTTATATGAGCAATGAAAATAGTCAATCAATGAAAACAGTTGTACTTTTGACCTGTTTAGTAAACAAACAAGAACTTTCTTACATGTCTTGTGAGCCAACCTTTTCTGGTAATTTTTCAAGTGGAAAATTAGTTTTCTATATGAACATTACACTGCTGCATTATCCATACTTGAGTTGAATTTGCAGCAAATCGTTAATATGTGACACTTTAACATTGGTGTCTATGGAGAAAATAATTAGTGGTTTCATACCAAAATAGAATATTTTCCCTACCTTGACCTACAATGTAGCATGTAATAGGAACCACACATATACTTTTATTTGGCCTTATATAGATATTGTCCAACTTGTAAATTGCAAATTAAATCTATAGGGAATAGGAGGAAGATTTATATTTAGTTTCATTCTTTCATTAATTAGTCACTATTTCACTATCGTTTCCTTATATTTAACATCCACTACAATTTGCATGTTCATTATTACTGCTACTCAAAAACCTAAATAACATCCTGGTATGTCACTTCCCTTGACCACAGACATATTAATAATTGTTATTAGGTCTATGCCTTGACAAACTACCAGTGCAATTTTCTACAAACACAGGTTTTGATAATTGGCTAAAGCTCTGTCAATATTATAAAGCGCTTTTATGCGATGAAATGCGGATTAGTTATAGAATATTTATTACAAGTATACTAATTTACCTCAGAACAAGATACTCCAGTATTACATGGCAATACATGATGTCCCTACCAGTCAGATCTTTGACAGTAAATGTTTTTTGTTCGACCAGACCAAACAGAAGGCTATAATAATTTAGACAAATAACAAAGGCATGCTACATTTCGCAACCTTAACAAAACAAGTTTGAGTACATAATCTTCCTTTAACAAATTTGTAAAAGATTTACCTCACTTTTTTTTAATCCAGCAGGTTTATAAACATATTACAAATATAATACAACAAAATACATATGCAAAGAAATTAACATCAATTTCAAGCCATGTATTAATAACTCTGTTTGAAGGGATGTAACTATCGAATATGTATTAAGCTCCCTTATTCAGCTGTATAATAACGACTGAAATCTGTTACCATAACAACCACACAATTTTGGCCATATCACCAAATAAAATCATGTGCAAAATCTCCATATGCTCCTCTACCTGTGTACCAAGTTTTATGACAATATCTTTTATAGTTTTCAAGTTATAGCATGATCCTATTTTGTGAGCAATTCTTTTACTATTTGGTTGCCATAGCAACCACAAAATTAATCTCCTTATGCCCCTCTACCATATGTAAAATGTTTCATGAAAAGATCGGTTATACTTTCTAAGTTATCGCAGGATCCAGTTTTTCGGACGGACCGACGATTTTTTTATTACTATTTGTTGCCATAGCAACCACAATTTTGGCATATCAACAAAATTAAATTACGTGCATAATCTCCTTTTGGCCCTCTACCATATGTAAAAAGTTTCATGAAAATATCTTTTATACTTTTTAAGTTATCGCAGGATCCAGTTTTCCTGACGGACTGACATTTTTTTACTATTTTCATAGCACAAGAACAACTTTGGCCATATCAACACAAGAGGCCCAAGAGGGCCTGTGGACGCTCTACTGGCTAACATGGCTCTTATAACATCAATGAAGCGAGTGACTGCCATTTACGTTTTTTGAAAGTTTCGGGCAAAAAACAGCTTTTAAACTAAATCAAGGGCCATAACTAAAGAATCTGGTAAAGTTTGGTAAAGATCAGATGAAAAATGAAGGCCATACCGTATAACCGAGGCAAAATATAGCATTTTTAACTAAATCAAGAGCCATAACTCCTCTGTTACTGGTCCGACTGGTCCAACATAGAGCTAAAAAAAAAAAAAAATGGAAAAAAGAAATTTAAAAAAAAACATATTAAAAAAAAAAAAATCAAAAAAATCAATAAATAATAATAATAATTAAAAAGAAAAATTAAAATTAAAAAATTAAAAAATAAAAAAAATAAAAAAAATATATTAAAAAAAATTAATAAAAATAAATTAAAAAAAATTATATAAAATAAAAATAATACGAATATAAAAATAAAGTCATAAAATCTGGTAAAGTTTGGCAAAGATCAGATGCAAAATGAAGGCCCTATCGTATGACGAGGCAAATTATAGCATTTTTAACAAAATCAAGGGTCATAACTCCGCTGTTACTGGTCCGATCTGGCTGGTTTTCGAACTTGACCAAGCTTTTATAGACATTAACAATCTGATACAGTTTGGTAAAGATCGGATGAAAAATGAAGGTCCTATCGTCTTAACGATG
Source organism: Cyrtodaria siliqua (assembly GCA_037043455.1). NCBI lineage: Eukaryota > Metazoa > Mollusca > Bivalvia > Adapedonta > Hiatellidae > Cyrtodaria > Cyrtodaria siliqua. The sequence goes on from JAWPHD010007001.1 coordinate 80,735, forward strand.
CAAAATATATCATTTTGAACTAAATCAAGGGCCATAACTCTGCTGTTACTGGTCCGATATGAATGGTTTTCGAACTTGTTCGAGCTTTTAACGACATTAACAACCTGATAAAGTTTAGTAAAGATCGGAAGAACAATGAAGCCCCTATCGTCTTAACGAGGCAAAATATGGCATTTTTAACTAAATCAAGGGCCATAACTCTACTTTTACTAATCCGATATTGCTGGTTTTCGAACTTGTCCGAGCTTTCATTGATATTAACAATCTTATAAAGTTTGGTAAAGATCAGATGAACAATGAAGCCCCTATCGTCTTAACGAGGCAAAATATAGCATTTTTAACTAAATCAAGGTCCATAACTCCGCTGTAACTGGTCCAATATGGCTGGTTTTCGAACTTGTTCGAGCTTTTAACGACATTAACAACCTGATAAAGTTTAGTAAAGATCGGAAGAACGATGAAGCCCCTATCGTCTTAACGAGGCAAAATATGGCATTTTTAACTAAATCAAGGGCCATAACTCCACTTTTACTAATCCGATATTGCTGGTTTTCGAACTTGTCCGAGCTTTCATTGATATTAACAATGTGGTAAAGTTCAGTAATAATAGGATGAAAAATAAAGGCCCTATCGTCTTAACGAGGCAAAATATAGCAATATAGCATTTTTAACTAAATCAAGGACCATAACTCCCAGGTTACTGGTCCGATCTGGCTGGTTTTCGAACTTGTCCGTGCTTTCATTGATATTAACAATGTGGTAAAGCTTGATAAAGATAGGATGAAAAATGAAGGCCCTATAGTCTTAACGAGGCAAAATACAGCAGTATAGCATTTTTAACTAAATCAAGGGCCATAACTCCGCTGTTACTTGTCTGATCTGGCTGGTTTTCGAACTCATCCGAGCTTTCATTGATATTAACAACATGTTAAAGTATGGTAAAGGTCGGATGAAAAATGAAGGCCCTATCGTCTTAACGAGACAAAAGTTAACGCCGACGACGGACGACGGACGGACGACGGACAACTCGGCATCCCATAAGCTCTGCTGGCCTTCGGCCAGTAGAGCTAAAAAACATGAATAAAAAATAAAAAAATAATAATTAAAAAATAAATCAAAAATAAAAGTAAAAAATAAATAAACAAGAGGCCCAAGAGGGCCTGTGGACGCTCTACTGGCTAACATGGCTCTTATAACATCAATGAAGCGAGTGACTGCCATTAACGTTTTTTTGGAAGTTTCGGGAAAAAACAGCTTTTGAACTGAATCAAGGGCCATAACTAAAGAATCTGTTAAAGTTCAGTAAAGATCAGATGAAAATGAAGACCCTACCTTTAACGAGGCAAAATATAGCATTTTTAACTAAATCAAGAGCCATAACTCCTCTGTTACTGGTCCGACTGGTCCAACATAGAGCTAAAAAAAATATTAATTAAAAAAAAAAAAAAAAAAAAAAAAAAAAAAATTTAAAAAAAAAAAAAAAAAAAAAAAATTAAAATTAAAAAATTAAAAAAAATATATATTAATTTAAAAAAATAATTAAAAAAATAAAAGTTTGGTAACGATCGGATGAAAAATGAAGGCCCTCTCGTCTTTACGAGGCAAAATATAGCGTTTTGAACTAAATCAAGGGCCATAACTAAGTTGTTACTGGTCCGATATGTTTGGTTTTCAAACTTGTCCGAGCTTTCATTGATATTAACAATCTGATAAAGTTTGGTAAAGATCGGATGAACAATGAAGCCCCAATCGTCTTAATGAGGCAAACTATAGCATTTTTAACTAAATCAAGGGCCATAACTCCGCTGTTACTGGTCCGATATGGCTAGTTTTCGAACTTGCTCGAGCTTGCATTCATAATTACAATCTGATAAAGTTTGGTAAAGATCAGATGAACAATGAAGCCCCTATCGTCTTAACGAGGCAAAATATAGCATTTTTAACTAAATCAAGGGCCACAACTCCGCTGTTACTGGTCCGATATGGTTGGTTTTCGAACTTGTTCGAGCTTTCAATGACATTAACAATCTGATAAAGTTTGATAAAGATCGGATGAACAATGAAGCCTCTATCGTCTTAACGAGGCAAAATATAGCATTTTTAACTAAATCAAGGGCCATAACTCTGGTGTAACTGGTCCGATCTGGCTGGTTTTCGAACTTGTCCGAGCTTTCATTGATATTAACAATGTGGTAAAGTTTGGTATAGATAGGTTGAATAATGAAGGCCCTATTGCTTAACGAGGCAAAATATAGCAATATAGCATTTTTAACTATATCAAGGGCCATAACTCCGCTGTTACTTGGCAGATCTGGCTGGTTTTCGAACTCATCCGAGCTTTCATTGATATTAACAACCTGTTAAAGTTTAGTAAAGATTGGATGAAAAATGAAGGCCCTATCGTCTTAACGAGACAAAAGTTAACAACGGACGGACGACGGACGGACGGACGACGGACAACTCGGCATCCCATAAGCTCTGCTGGCCTTCGGCCAGTAGAGCTAAAAATAAAAAAAAATAAGAAAATTTAAAAATAAATAAAAATAATAACGTAAAAAAGAAAGTCATAAAATCTGCTAAAGTTTGGCAAAGATCAGGTGCAAAATGAAGGCCCTATCGTATGACGAGGCAAATTATAGCATTTTTAACAAATTCAAGGGCCATAACTCCGCTGTGTATGGTTCGATCTGGCTGATTTTCAAACTTGACCAAGCTTTAATAGACATTAACAATCTGATAAAGTTTGGTAAAGATCGGATGAAAAATGAAGGCCCTATCGTCTTAACGAGGCAAAATATATCATTTTGAACTAAATCAAGGGCCATAACTCCGCTGTTACTGGTCCGATATGAATGTTTTTCGAACTTGATCGAGCTTTCATTGATATTAACAATCTGATAAAGTTTGCTAAAGATCGGATGAACAATGAAGCCCCTATCATCTTAACGAGGCAAAATATAGCATTTTTAACTAAATCAAGGGCCATAACTCCGCTTTTACTAATCCGATATGGCTGGTTTTCGAACTTGTCCGAGCTTTCATTGATATTAACAATCTGATAAAGATTGGTAAAGATCGGATGAACAATGAAGCCCCTATCATCTTAACGAGGCAAAATATATCATTTTTAACTAATTCAAGGACCATAACTCTGCTGTTACTGGTCCAATATGGCTGTTTTTCGAACTTGTCTGAGCTTTCATTGATATTAACAATGTGGTAAAGTTTGGTAAAGATAGGATGAAAAATGAAGACCCTATCGTCTTAACGAGGCAAAATATAGCAATATAGAATTTTTAACTAAATCAAGGGCCATAACTCTGCTGTTACTGGTCCGATCCGGCTGTTTTTCGAACTTGTCTGAGCTTTCATTGATATTAACAATGTGGTAAAGTTTGGTAAAGATAGGATGAAAAATGAAGGCCCTATCGTCTTAACGAGGCAAAATAGAGCAATATAGCATTTTTAACTAACTCAAGGGCCATAACTCTGCAGTTACTTGTCCAATTTGGCTGGTTTTCGAACTCATCCGAGCTTTCATTGATATTAACAACCTGTTAAAGTTTGGTAAAGATCGGATGAAAAATGAAGGCCCTATCGTCTTAACAAGACAAAAGTAAATGACGGACGGACGACGGACGACGGACAACTCGGCATCCCATAAGCTCTGCTGGCCTTCGGCCAGTAGAGCTAAAAATTAAATAGTGTGCATAATCTCCTTATATCCCACTGCCATATGCAAAAAGTTTCATGAAAATATCTTTTATGCTTTTTAAGTTATCGCAGGATCCATTTTTCCGGATGGACTGACGGACAGACGACACACCGGTAGGGGACTAATAACAAGATTATGGTTCTGTACTTTGCACTTCCTCTCAAATTTGTCTTCTGTCATTATCACAGGCACCGGGCACAGAGCTAGGATAGTAAAAGATGGCTGTGTCCATTATGTGGAATTTCATTCCAGTCCCCGACAGTGTGTATGTATGGGGTTAAACATTGCTTTTAACATTCTTTCAGTCATATCATGAAAGTGTCTACTTGCAGCAGTGAGATGTCCAACTACTTTATATTTGTTTGTTTGTATGATGGTGTTTTACAATATTTTCAACACATGCAAGGTTATATATGAGGTCGATTTTTTGTAGTTGAGGCGGACCACCCACTTTTCCTGGGTAGAACCAGTACTGTACACCTCCCACCATCCTAACAAATTTGTATATATATAGTGCTGCCACACTGGAATACCATGCCATACACTCACGATATGATCCCCCACCCAGTCACATTATACTGAAACTGGGCTGACTAGTCCTAGAACTATCCTTCATATTCTTGAGCAAGGGGGCTATTAGTACCATTCTTATGAAGGCTTTGGCATGAGCTTGCTGGGTTTTGAACCCATGACCTCCTGAATGTGAGTATCATTGTGTGAAGTTTTATTCCAGTCCACATATAAGTAAGACACAAATTATATACATTTATTACATTTATGTGGGTGAAAGATTTAGATTTCTCAGTGAAAGTTATTAATATTTAGCGACTCTGAACACAGAAATAACTTTGATGTTGATTTATGACTCCATACAGTGTTGCAGACGTCATCCGTTGATAACGTTCAATAAAGAGAATAATTTAGGTTAAAATTATACATAAACTGATTTAAAATGTAATAGATAGATATTTAACTGCTGGGTTTGATTATAGGGAAATCCTTCACACGATTGTGGTCGTGTTTTGTTTTTATCACTCACTCGCATACTCTCGTTCGTGAAAAGAACCACAGGCCTACCATCTCAGGAATGATTCCCTATAATTGATCAAAGCAGTTAAATAATCTCTATACATTTTTATAACTTGTGAAATGAAGTCAAGGAACAGGTGTTGATAATCAAATCGCAGTGCATGAAATTCAAAAGTGGGGTACTCTTTTTCTAACTCTGAATGACTACATGTACATCATGCTTGACCGAATGGCATTAATTACTTCAATTTATAACAGTAGTCAAAAGCCTGATGAAGGTCAGTGTTTAAGCCATTTTTTTTATTCCTTTTGGGAATGGTACCAGTATGGAAAAATTAGCTTTTTGTCATTTTGCCTTAAACTGGGAATTTTTCACTATCGAGCAATATTGTATGTTTAAATACTTTGCAAACACATTACCATCTATACATTCTCTTGTACATTTCATTACCCTCCCTAAAAGTAATATATTTTCCCATGTTTTCTGTTTAAAGTTTGCCTTTGAATATTTTTTTTTCTGAGATTGAGAATTTTTTCATTTTGCCATCGGGAATGGTACCATTTTTCAATACCACTTATAGAAGGAAAAAATACACTGGGTTAACTCAAAAGGGACACATGGCAATTTTGATTTTTTTAAAAACTGGCCTCGTACTGTTAGTTTTTCTACATAAATTGTATTTGTTCAATCATTAATGTTAATTATAAGAATTAAGTGTATCAAGGCCATTTGTTTTTGCAATATTATTAATTTTTGATATTATTGCACCAATAATATATCAAAACGTATAGTATAATAAGACGATATAGTGAATACCTAAAATTTGATTTATTTAAATGTAACAAGGGTAAAAGTAACAAGAGGTCAATGACCTTGAAGCTCTACTGATTGATTTTGATTTCAGGAAGTAGTCCCTACAGACTTGTTTTTTGCAAATCTATTTTTAACCGTGGCGGCCATCTTGAATTTCCGGCCGACCTGAAATTTTGCTAAGATCAATAAGACATTAAGAGCAACATTCCTGTGAAGTTTCATGAAAATCCGTCAGGTAGTTTCAAAGAAGTAGTCGCTACAAGTTTTCATTATATAACTCTATGTAAACAAAGCAGCCATGTTTAAGGTCAAATCAAAACGATTTTCGACAAGGACCAACATCATGTCATACTGATCATTTTAGAAAAAGTCCCATATCAATATCTCTTATTGTTTTGAAGAAGTAGTCGCTACAAACTTATTTATTTTAAATCTATTTTTAGCTGTGGCGGCCATCTTGAATTTCCGGCCGACCTGAAATTTTTCTAGGATCAACTAGACATCAAGAGCAACATTCCTGTGAAGTTTCATGAACATCCGTCTAGTAGTTTCAGAGGAGTAGTCGCTACAAGTTTTTACTATATAACTCTATGTAACCAAAGATGGCCACTGGCAGCCATGTTTAACGTCGAATCAAAATAATTTTCCACAAGGATCTACATCATGTCATGCTGATCATTTTCGAAAAAGTCCCATATCAATATCACTTATAGTTTTCAAGAAGTAGTCGCTACAAACTTATTTTTTAAAAATCTATTTTTAGCTGTGACGGCCATCTTGAATTTCTGGCCGACCTGAAATTTTTCTAGGATCAATAAGACATCAAGAGCAACATTCCTGTAAAGTTTCATGACAATCCGTAAAGTAGTTTCAGAGGAGTAGTCGCTACAAGTTTTTACTATATAACTCTATGTAAACAAAGATGGCCGCTGGCAGCCATGTTTAACTTTGAATCAAAACAATTTTTGACTAGGATCAACATCATGTAATGCTGATCATTTTAGAAAAAGTCCCATATCAATATCACTTATAGTTTTCAAGAAGTAGTCGCTACAAACTTATTTTTTAAAAATCTATTTTTAGCTGTGACGGCCATCTTACATTTCCGGCCGACCTGAAATTTTTCTAGGATCAATTAGACATCAAGAGCAACATTCCTGTAAAGTTTCATGACAATCCGCCAAGTAGTTTCAGAGAAGTAGTCGCTACAAGTTTTTACTATATAACTCTATGTAAACAAAGATGGCCGCTGGCAGCCATGTTTAACGTTGAATCAAAACGATTTTTGACTAGGATCAACATCATGTCATGCTGATCATTTTAGAAAAAGTCCCATATCAATATCACTTATAGTTTTCAAGAAGAAGTCGCTACAAACTTGTATTTTAAAACTCTATTTTTAGCTTTGGCGGCCATCTTGGATTTCACATCAACATGAATTTTTGCTAGGATCAACTAGACTTTATGGGCAACATTTCTGTAAAGTTTCATGAATATCCATCCAGTAGTTTCAGCTGTGAAGTCGCTACAAATAAAAGTTTACGGACAGACAGACGGACAGACGGACGGACGGACGGACGGACGACGGACGACGCACCACGGCATAAGCTCTGCTGATCTCTGATCAGTAGAGCTAAAAATTATACTGGATATATTAATCAAGACACCCATTTAAATTTTTTCAAGATTGCCGTGTGTCCCTTTAAGAACCCGAACACAGTTCACACACACAAACACACCAGTATACTTTGTATGTTTAATAGCACACATTTTCTTCATGATAAATACCATAGAAGTATGGACTTTTGATGGGATATTTATCAGAAAACTCAATATTGACCAAGAAGATAGTCGAGGTCAAATTAATATGTTAAGGTCAATATCTTGTCATATGTCGTATCACTATGTACTGTGTAACCTCAACTGTTTATATAATGACCAAATTAATTTAGCACAGAAAATGCATATTACTCTTGATTATCTTCGACACTTGATTGTAATTTATACAAACCTCTCGACCGTTTTTGCAGAAACAAATTTGAAACTGGAAGCACGTGACCGTAATTCTTCTTTTTTTATTTAAGTATTTCTGACCATCCGCATTTAGTTTGTCGATATAATGATGTAGTTTCTTCCCTCTTTACTCATAAATTTATTGTCTTTCTGCCTTTCTGTATATCTTCGATAGCAGGTGTTTCTGTCTCAGACAATCAGAAACATTACCAGTATCTCAGTAAAAGTAAAACTTTTTTAGGAGAACTGTTTTTGACGTTTGTCTTGAAAACAAGCAAGCGTCGCAGGTCATCTAGACTAAATGCATATATTATTTCCGTAGACGGGATACAAAGCCATGTATGTTGGGAGTCAACGGTAAAATGATATATATACGACCAATAATAATTATTATGCTACAAGGTCATTTGTTAACAAAGTTGGAGTTAACAATAAAGAAAATATGATGGGAACATACTTTTACAGGTTATCGAAAATTAGTCTCTTTTCAATGAAAAGGAAGGTAATTTTAAGATAACAAAATTTGGAATGTTTTTGTTTGAGAATAACAATCGTTTGTGAATACATTTCAGCAGTTTTTAACAAGAGGTCAATGACCTTGAAGCTCTACTGATAGATTTTTGATAGCTAGGTCAACATACCTGTGAAGTTTCATAAAAATCCATCAAGTAGTTTCATAGGAGTAGTCGCTACAAGTTTTCATTATATAACTCTATGTAAACAAAGATGGCCGCTGGCGACCATGTTTAATGTGAAATAATTTTTGACAAGGATTAACATCATGTCATACTGATCATTTTAGAAAAAGTCCCATATCAATATCACTTATAGTTTTCAAGTAGTAGTTGCTACAAACTTATTTTTTAAAAATCTATTTTTATCTGTGGCGGCCATCTTGAATTTCTGGCCGACCTGAATTTTTGCTAGGATCAATAAGACATCAAGAGCAACATTCCTGTATAGTTTCATGAAAATCCGCCAAGTAGTTTCAGAGGAGTAGTCGCTACAAGTTTTTACTATATAACTCTATGTAAACAAAGATGGCCACTGGCAGCCATGTTTAACGTCGAATCAAAACGATTTTCGACAAGGACCAACATCATTTCATGCTGATCATTTTAGAAAAAGTCCCATATCAATATCACATTCAAGAAGTAGTCGCTACAAACTTGTATTTTAAAAATCTATTTTTAGCTTTGGTGGCCATCTTGGATTTCACATCAACATGAATTTTTGCTAGGATCAACTAGACTTCATGGGCAACATTTCTGTAAAGTTTTATAAATATCCATCCTGTAGTTTCAGAGGAGTAGTCGCTACAAATAAAAGTTTACGGACAGACAGACAGACGGACGACGGACGCCGCACCACGGCATAAGCTCTGCTGAGTCGAGCTAAAAATGACAAAATGGACAATTCTTTCAAACATTAAATTTGTTCAAAGCAATATGTTTGTATAATGAAAGACATTGTTTTTAATATATGGGAGGTAATTCTGATACTTCGCTTATAAAATAATAAAATAACACAATCTTTAAAAATCACATCCTTACTTATAGCATTTTTAAACGTTTTTTGTTCAGTATACATATACAAAAGGAAAAAGGAAACACAACTCGAGAATTGCCGCTATATATTGTATGTATACTATGATGCTGTTAATCGAATGTTACATGGCTACATTAGACGGTTCCTTTCAGAAAAAAGGCTACAGCAACACGTAACACCAAATAGTATCCCTTTAACATTTCATTATGTGTTCGTCTCAAGCAGGTTGCAAACTTAGGATGTAAAATTGAGCTATCTCTTTACATTAAATACAGTGCTGAAATGGTTCAAATTTTCAAGCGGAACTTCAATATTTATAAATTTCATGTTAAAAGGTGTATGTGATTAAAAAGTCTACAACAGTGGCGACCCCTGCGAAAAAGTTTCATGAACTAACACTCGGTTCTAGAACTGTTCTAGAACTTGAAGAACTGTTCTTGAACTAGCCTTCAAGTTCAAGAAGTAGAAGTTGGTTCTTAGTTTAAACATATTTATTTTACATCGATTGCAAGTTATTGCAACTTAGATTAATCACTCTCGATGGCTTCCTGGGTAGAACCAGTACTAAGCAATGTGGATTAATTATCTTGCTCAAGGATAAATAACGTGGCCGCGGCGAGGATCGAACCCACGACCTCTCGATCTGGAGTTCGGCGCTCTACCACTGGACCACGCACTCCACAAGTTGGTTCTTGAACTTGTATAGTTCATGAACTTGTATAGTTCCAGAACTTTTCAACGACTGAGGTTCATGAATCTGTAGTTCTTGAACTTATTTATGATTCAAGAACCAACCTGAATTAATCTATAAGCAAGTTCTTGAATTCTTGAACTAGTGGGTGTTGATCTCAGATAAACCTGACTTTTCCAAGAACCTTTGGTTCATCAGTTAACCTCATTAAAATGTTACAGATACGGATTTGTATGTACTACTGTATTTCTTCTTATATCACCTTCTTAGTATTGTGACACAACTGAGGAACTATTTTAGGCACACCATAAGAGTGCCATGATGGAGATGGTATGTATTTTTAAAGTATTTTTGAAGATTTTCAATAAAGATCAATGGTTAAAATGGAAATACCCAATCCTAGAGTTTATGAATAACAGTGTGGTCTAAACTGACAGAAGGATTTAAAATGTACTAGGTTATAAAGTGTGGACCGATGGTTGATAGATGACAACATAAAATTATTATTTAACAGCCTTTATCTTTAAACTTGATCACACTGATCATCATGTGTCACATCACTTATTTGATCAAGGAAATTCACACAAGCATTTAAAGCAAAAATCTGCCAATAGTATATACTTGAAGAAGTGTTCTTGCCTTCAGGTTCAAGTCAAGTGTACAGTTCAAGAACTGATATGACTCAGGTTCATAAATCTGTAGTTCTTGAACTTATTTGTGGTTCAAGAACAGAACTGAATTAATCTGTAAGCAAGTTCTTGAACCTATGGTTCTAGAATCTTTCAGTTCTTCAACTAGTGATCTCAGATAAACCTGACTTTTCCAAGAACCTTTTCTACTAAATAAAACAGACTGTGATTGGTCAAAATGTCTAGGGAATCAGAGACTAATGTTTACCAGTGTGAAGTCCTGTATTGGATAAAATATAATGACTGAAATTAAATAACTAGAATTCAGACACAAATATGTTTTCTTCAAAATGGAATATTTAATACATATCTTTGTAGTAGTCAAAAGACACCACAGGACCACTACCTTGATATGTCTATCAAGTTTTATGAAGATAAATTGATTGGTTTAGGAGTTTGGAAAAGAAAATGGATTATTTTACTATGACTCCCTAGTGTGATTCTGACAAATAAAATGCAAACTCTCGTTTGAATTTTTGGCGGGAAATTGGCACCAACTGTAGATTTTCCTTGCACCATTTAATGATTAAATGTAAATGTTTTGCGACTATACATGTACTTACATTACTTATTGCATCAAAACATCTTATACATGTAATAGTTGTAACTGAAGGAGGACATTTCTAAATGTAGTCAGTAGAAACAGTATTTTAAAATCAAACCCCTATTGTCATGTTTTCGCGGATTTGACCTTTTTTTGTTGTTGTTGTTGATAGAAAAATGGTTTTCAGCACTGCAGATATTATTGAATTTCAGTATCATATGCAACATTTCACCAAGTATGATCAGGTCTTCTATTAGTGATGTAGACTGAAGGTTTGTTGAAGTTTGTGAATTGTTCTTAAACTGGTATGTAGGTTAAATTAGTGAATTGTTCTTCATAAACTAAATTCACAAATTATTCATCAACAACATGTAAAACGGCCACCTTCAAAATTGCATCAAGTTCTTAAAACTCCTCGGGAACAGCTATGTTCATTAAAACAAAAGCTCACAAAAGTTTAGATTGAACCCACTTACCAAGGGTAGACTCATCGCAGAAAAAAAAGGATAGTTGTTACTTTTCCACCGACATTTACAAAAGCTCACAAAGGTTAGATTGATTCCCACCTAGTGTATATTATCACACTTCAAATTGTAAAAACACTGATGGGAATTTGACAAATTAGTAAAGGACCATGTGAAGGTGTGTCACGTAAAAGATTCGGGTCCTATTATAAAGTCAGAGATGTTTTTTGCTTCTCTGGGATGGTATTTGTACAAAGTGCCACTAAGACATTCAAGAACAGTTTTTGAAGTTCAAGAACAGAGCAGTTCTTGAAGTTCAAGAACTGTCTTTAAACTTCAAGAACTGTTCTTTAACTCGAGTTCTATAACAGATCATGAATGGACATGAACATTAAATGCCGCTTCTAGAACTACAAGTTCTGAAACTAGTTCAAGAACAGAGCAGTCCTTGAAGTTCCAGAACAGTTCCTGAACTAGTTCAAGAACTTGTAATTCTAGAAGCCGCCATTCAATGTTCATGTCCATTCATGAACTGTTCTAGAATTCTCGCAGAAGCCAGTTTGTCCTTTCTCTAACTAGCCGCAATCCTTTTTTTGCAAAACATCTTGGGATTCTCTGGAATATTGCGTGGAATTAAGTGTGCAGTATATAAATATACATAGTGGAAATTCCCGAGTTGCGTTTCTTTTTTCCTTTAATATACAGTTATATATATAGTTACAAATTTAACATAATTTCATATTGCACAGAGCTCAAACAAAGTAAACATTTTATATCATTCCACTGATTTCCCATACATTAACCCATGTTGTACTAAACAAATGGCATTTTAATACACTTATGCATACTATTTTACAACTATGAAAGGATGAAAACAAGATACATAGGGCACGAAAATTCCGATAAATTCTTTAAAAATAATTAATTTATCAATTTCCTTATCAATTTCACCATTCAAATTTTACGAAAGGATGAGTAACTCAGAAGAATACTTTCCTGCCTAATCTGAGCCTTCTCTGACCCTGAAAGCCTTCTTTTTTCTTTTTTTTTGTAACTTTTTACACAGGGTCGATAAAACTACGTCCTCGGTCAATATGCCTTTCCTCGGGTCGATAAAACCATGTATAGACCGAATTCAAAAGGCAACAATACTGACTATAATATCTGTTATAGTCAATGGTTATTGGAGGAAACATTAGCTGTAGGTAATTATTGAGATTGAGTAAATTTCACGGTGCATTTTTCTACATGCACACCGGCATGTGCCTTTCGTCAAGATTTTAACAGAGAGGTATGATGTTTTTTGAGCTTACAGTTAAAAACTTAATTAGCCAAATCTATTAAAGTTTAAAAAAAAAAAAAAAAAACGTGGTTGATGATCCCACCTGGAAAAGTCAATGGTTGCCTCCCAGCAGATCCAAAGGGTGTACGTTCAGCTATTCAGTGACGTCACATATCGTTGAGTGACTCGATTGGTTGCAGAAAAGGCCGTACACAAGAAGTTCGTCAGATAGAGGAACAGATCACAGCCTCCGGGAAACAGGACTCAATTTTATACGCTTTATAATGCTGTTGTCGTAGATAATGCAAAAATCACCAAAAAATAAAAAAAAATATCATATCTTTTTTCCACCAGGCGTATGCAAATTGCAAGTTCATTGTAGATATGGTGGCGGTAGATTGTTTGTTACTGCAAACAGTTCACACTAGGAAATTGAAAATGGTATCAAAATAAAAACAATATCCTGTTTGTAATGACAGTAGTTAGACTACATTTTCAACTCAGTGAATCAATTTGCAAAAACAATGAAAATAATAATAATTATTGAGTCATTCGAGAGGCAATTAAAACTGTAAATAACAGTGAGTCACATTAGAAAAATATTATTATTCGACAGAGCTAAATATAATTGTTGTCATTCTGCGGATTATGTCCATAAACCATCTACTTGATGGAGAAATGTCTATTACGCCATAATGTTAGCCTGCTGTTATCATTATCGTTGTTGTGCACTATGTTTTCAGCTCCTGCTGCTATTATTTAACTCCAAGGATGTTGGTGTAATCGTGTTTTATGATGCTAACCATGTATTTGGAGTGTTTAGGCAATATGTTTTCTTACTGCGGATAAGTATATCTCAACAGTTTGTTGATATCAGCTAATTTTAACTTGCTGCCGTTGACTGTTGTTGCTAATAAAAGTTGTTGTCTGACAATGGAGGCAATGCATATTCGTGACCCAGAGCGGTAGGTTACGTCATACTGTCGGGGCGTGCGTCTATGATAGTGCGGAAGCATTGTCTTGGTTTTGGCATTATTTTTCATTTGAATTAATACTGTTTAACAGTTTAAAATCAATTCATGCCTCCTTTCTTCTAAATTGACTGTTTATAAAACATCCAATGCTTTTCGTCTAGCGATCAGCTTTACAATTATTCAGTTTGCGTACAATGATGTCTTCATTACAGATTTTTATATACGAATGCTGTTGCTGCTGATGCTTAATTATGATTGGATCTCTATCACTTCTTTCAAGATTTATTTTGTTTCATTCTCTCGAACATTTTGCCCTATATTTCAGTTTGTGTAACCATAGAGTCCTCCAGTGTTGGTATTTTGTGTAACCATCAAGTTGTCTTAACACCAGTCAAAAGTTATGTCGGTATCGGATGCAATGTGTGGAACAGGTCATAGAGTCCTCCAGTGTTGGTATTGTATGTAAAGTTCCACTTTTTACCTGTTATACAAGAAAAACCTTCGCTACATAGCAGCTTTGTGATTTTCGAAACTATGTCGTGTAGAGTTTGGGAATATATCCCTATATTTGTTTAATACATTCATTTTTAATGCATCGACAGTGCTTTATCAGTGGTGTCCATATTCAAAACATGGACACAAGTTACATACTTATCATAATGCCTCAATTTAAGGGTATTCCATTTGATCATTGGTTTATTGTTGGGCCAATCCTTTTAGATCGATGAGGTTTCATTATCCTGCACCAGGTTGATGTTTTATTTATCCTGCACCAGGTATTTTTGCAAGGGGTTCATTGAAGTTCAGTTATCTGTTTCTTTTGGGCCTGTCCCTAGTCAATACACAGCCCTTTAAACCAGTTAGTGCATGGTCACCAACTTATAAAACCCTTCGGTGCTGTGTCGATTCAAAATAACTTCTCTGCAGGGTTCCACACTACAGAGTGTGTGTGTGTGTGTGTGTGTGTGTGTGTGTAGCTCTGGGGTTTATAGTCAATATTCATAGTCAAAGTTATATAAACTCCAAAAGGTATATGCACAATAGAACCTGGGCAGGTTGCAAATTGTATTTTAATAACACATTTCCTCCAAGTTTTAGGTTGTCATACAAGAAGGTGATAAATGAGATAAATGTCGTTCCAATAGTCAGCATCACGATGACATCTTTATGTATTAGTTAAAGGGAGTTTACACAGTTGTGTGGCTAACTTTTTTAATGCGGGCTAGTTTACTTGAAAAGGATACATGTTATTCTTGTATTGCTGTCGGAGTGTTACATGGTTTAGCCTTTATGATTGATACACAAGTCTAAGAACCGATCGTAGGTTAAAGGTCAAAATGCAGTTAAAGACCTGTTCAGAATAGACATAAACTTGATTATCAAGGTGGCAAAAGTTATTAAAATTGGGTAAATGTGCATATTATACACAGACAAATGTATATCAATTGTTTGCTGACTGAAATGAAATAACAGTGGCACACGAAACAGGAGGAAAGGATACATGCTTCATCAGAAATCATTCAATGTTCAAGGTCTGAAATAGAGTAACATGTACACTTTACACTTATATTATTTTTTATTTCTGCTGCTAATTTATGACAACTTCGAAACGTTTAACAATCAATTTGGGTTTGACGCCACACATTAAAGGTTACAATCTTCCTCAAGCCTTTACATACTGCATATTTTTCTGACATTTATTTATATTGTCAATGTCTGATGCATCAACTCATGTGATCCTTGGGAACTGGTTTAGAGAAATACCCATTAAAGGTTCTTAGAAAGCATGTTAGGCTTCTGACCGAGTTTTTGGAGTCAATTTATATAATGTGGTCGTTATTTGGTCTCCTATACTTTCTAGGCTTTCATGGCATTAGCCTAACTACCCTTTTGCAATAGAAAGGGCCAGAAAGTGACTAAACAGTTAAGCTGTTACGGCGATAATAGTTATTGGGTGCCATTTTCTGCAACAAGAATACATTCAGGCTGATGATACCTGTCTTGAACCGGATGGTGTTCATTTATCAAATATGGGGAACAACTTGTTTCTTAACCGGTTTCCGGCTGGATTTGAATGTTTCATTAAAAGTGGGCAGCGATAAGGAAATATATACTTTTTTGGCACCGTTTCTGTTTTGGGCATGGCATTCGGATATTTGCTTTTGATACGCACTCTTCGCTGCTGCCAAAAAATTGTTTCCTCCGTTTTTGGCGATGGATGGGAGCCTGGACACTCAATGATGCGCGTGTCCGCCGAATTTTTCATTAAAAGTAGGCAGTGATAAGGAAAATATATTCTTTTTTGGCACCGGTTTTGTTTTGGGCGTTGCATTAGGATACTTTGCTTTTGGTGGTCACTCTTCGCTGCTGCCAAAAAATGTTTCCCCTATTTTTGGCGGTGGATGGGAGCCTGAACACTCTAGGACTTGGAGTGTCCGGGCACCCATCCATATGGCGGGCAGCGAAGGTGTGAAAGGAAGGACATATACGTTTCAGTTTAACTTTATTCAGCTCCTGTATACCCAGAGACTGAATTGTAATCTAAACATAAATTATATACAAATTTGCTGTCCGTACGAATTGCTAAAAAACATTTTAAATTGATTGAATTCGGTGCACTTGTAATTATGCTTGAATATCAACCGTGCTTTCAACACTTGCTTAAATGCTTATCAGAAAAGTTGCTTTCATAATGAACATTTAATTTGGTGCCAGGGCTTCTAAAATCGCCGGTACGTCGGTCCGCAGACCGAATTCTGTTTCTCCGGACCGATTTTGTTTTCAAAATCTCTGTTAAAATCGGTCCCAGATATTTTATCCATCGGTCGTTAAAAAATCTACAATTACCTTACACACTCCTTGAAATATGCCTTGCGGCAATATTCTTTGATCCATAACACGATTGTTTGTCACTCGCTGTGCGAAAGTAGGTCAATTTGGTCAATTTGGACTGAACCATTACCGATAGTAGGGAGTTTTCCGGAAGAGTCTATAGCCATGTAGCACGCCTTTGATGTGTGATCAGTGAAAGTATATCACGCGTTCTGTCGGTTCACTGAAGCGAGTGTTACCGTCTGTGATTTCTTTGATATACCGTTAGACGTAAGGTGTTAGCCTGTTTGCTTGTGTCGGTTTTTTTTTTAAGTGGACAAAGACGAGACTGAAATTAGTTTGCGTCATTAAAATACCGAGATGTGTTAATTGTTTGTTTGATTTTTTTACTCTGGGGAGGATGGACAGGGGATGTGGGGTGTAAGAACGGGTTGAGGAGACAATGGGTTCAAGTTTAATACCGATAGGAAACATTTATGTGAAGAGGTGTCCTTCAACAAAAAATCCTGGTAATTTAGAGACAAAATTGCATTTAACGGCGAAATTGTTTGCGTTAGTCGTAACATTTGGTATTAATTAGGCTAATTGATGAAAAACGATATTACTCAAATTTATCCGCTAGTCCGCGCGTGTTAGTCCGCGTTTTATACCTACCCGGTTTATTAGACATTTCCGGTTCAATTCCTCAAATGATCAACAATTTTAATATTGAGTGAAAATTATTCATTCAGTAAAGCGAAGACATGATGTCAGTCATTAAAATGTACAAATTGTGATAAAGTAAGTTAGAAATAATACAAATATAATACAAACATACATTTTAAATAGTTCTCTATATCAATGACTGAACGGAAAAAATTCATGTTGCAGCTGACATGGTGGGTGGGGTACGGCGATTTTAGTGATTTTTTTCAAAATAAGCGCGATTCTTACGGCAGTTAAAAACCTGGACCGATTTGCATTTTAAAATTTTAGAAGCCCTGTTTGGTGCACATGTATTTATGTCCTTAATATTGTAATATTCAATTTGCTTTATTGCTTAATGCTTTCTGCTGTAAGGGCTTGCCATAATGGTCTTTTGTGCTTAACGGCAGCCCAATTGTTAAACATTCAATCCATGCCACGCCCAATATTTGCCAAATCTATTAAAGTTTTAAAAAAATATTTTTATGTGTTGTTATTACAGTGCTCTCCAATAATACTGACTATAATATCTGTTATAGTCAATGGTTATTGGAGGAAACACTAGCTGTAGGTAATTAATGAGATTGAGTAAATTTCACGGTGCATTTTTCTACATGCACACCGGCATGTGCCTTTCGTCAAGATTTTAACATAGAGGTATGATGTTTTTTGAGCTTACAGTTAAAAACTTAATTTCCCTCCCTCCCGACCCACAGGATCATTGATTTAAATCGACACTAGTGTCATCACATTGTATAAGTACAAAAAGAGTATGATAATGGACCTTTGGAAACGGCCGAGCACGACACATACGAAATATTGCAGTCTCAGTTTGGTTGAGACTGTTCATGAGTGGTATTGAGATATGCTAGCTACCGCTCACGCCCTTTAGCCCCGGGTTGAGCAGAACTTAATATTCATAAAATCAACAGCACAACATTTTAACCATCCCGAAGATGGCATGCATATGGCGGTGGACATGGAGTTAGCCTTCTTTAATGTATTCCCCATGTCGTACGGCGTATGGTCCCAGTATCTAATGAAATGAAATGCCCCGAAGAGCGAAATAAACATTAGGGAATTTAGTTGGGAGCAGCGGTTATGAAGCCTACAAGTTCATTTAGACTTTTCGCTATTTGTCAAGACTTCTATTCAAAAGATACTTTTTTATGTTGCAATTAATATCGTTACAGTGTTTTATGTTGCAAGATCATGTTGCAGTGTTTTATGTTGCAAGATCATGTTGCTTTCTCTGAATTATATATTTCAGTTGATGTCTTCATCTGGATCCACTTACCTAGTCAACAATTCCTGGCGTGGCATGGACATTACGTGCACTTATATACTTGCTGGAACTTTTGGACTATAACTAGTTGATGTGTTAAATGTTGTAGTGTTTAATTATCGGCGGGCAGCGAAGGTGTAAAAGGAAGGACATATACGTTTCAGTTTAACTTTATTCAGCTCCTGTATACCCAGAGACTGAATTGTAATCTAAACATAAATTATATACAAATTTGCTGTCCGAACAAATTGCTAAAAAACATTTTAAATTGATTGAATTCGGTGCACTTGTAATTATGCTTGAATATCAACCGTGCTTTCAACACTTGCTTAAATGCTTATCAGAAAAGTTGCTTTCATAATGAACATTTAATTTGGTGCACATATATTTATGTCCTTAATATTGTAATATTCAATTTGCTTTATTGCTTAATGCTTTCTGCTGTAAGGGCTTGCCATAATGGTATTTTGTGCTTACCGGCAGCCCAATTGTTAAACATTCAATCCATGCCACGCCCAATATTTGCCAAATCTATTAAAGTTTAAAAAAAATATTTTTATGTGTTGTTATTACAGTGCTCTCCAATAATAGTTTTATTATAAAATCAAAAAATTAAAGAAATGTACCGCCGTTAATGTTGCCCTTTTAGTATTATCGGCATCTCCATTTTCTATTGTAGCATGGTCAGAGACATTTCCTTTGATGAATGCAGAGCATTAAATCGTTTAATTTAGGGTAACTAAAGGGGCGTGGCTATGCCGTACTACAACTACCGGATATTGGAATTTAGAGTACGGTCACAGTGTTATTAAGTACACCATGCTACAAAAAAGATAGAGTCTGGTCTCAGCTCGTTGGTTATTTAAACACCTCGATGGGCTACGCCCATCTCGGTGTTTAAATAAGCCAACGAGCTGAGACCATCTCGGTGTTTAAATAAGCCAACGAGCTGAGACCAGACTCTATCTATTACTTATTTTCTTTTTTCATCAGCTGTCAAAAAAAAAAACCTGTCGGCTGACATTTTGTTGATCCCGATGACGTCATTCTATTGTACATTCGTACCTATTCACATTCGCTCGCCCATTTTTATTTTAGCCACGCCTTTGAGTAAATACGAAAAGTCAATATACATTTCTCAGGTCAATACGTCTTTTTAGCAGGAATCATGTGACCAGCATTGATCCAATAGAATTTCTTTAAATTTTTGATTTTATAATAATTATAGTTATTGCACTCTGCACTTCATTTTATTGCCCTCGAACATTGTGTGAAGTTTAATTCATGATTCTATGCCCCGAGCCTCCTAACCCCGAAGTTTTCAGGGAGCATAAAAATAAGGGGTAAAACAATGAGTAAGTCCCTTCGGGTGTAAACTAAGGTCAGGCCTTGAATTCACCAACCATTCTTGAGAATATTCTTAGCCTTAAGCTCAAGTATGCAAATTTCAATCACAAATATTTCTATAAGTTAATAGAATAAGCGTTCATAACATGCTGCTATGTATACATATGATGCATTTTAATAAATAGCAACTTTTTATGATTGTTTATCTTTGAAGGTCATGGAAATATTTGTGAACAAAATTTCAGTACTTGGGCTCAAGTCTAAGAATGGTTGGTGAATTGCAGGCCAGATGTGGTGTAGGGATTGGTAGAGAGGGCATTATGTACCTCTGGTTGGTGTAGGGATTAGTAGAGAGGGCATTATGTACCTCTGGTTGGTGTAGGGATTGGTAGAGAGGGCATTATGTACCTCTGGTGTAGGGATTGGTAGAGAGGGCATTATGTACCTCTGGTTGGTGTAGGGATTGGTAGAGAGGGCATTATGTACCTCTGGTTGGTGTAGGGATTGGTAGAGAGGGCATTATGTACCTCTGGTGTAGGGATTGGTAGAGAGGGCATTATGTACCTCTGGTTGGTGTAGGGATTGGTAGAGAGGGCATTATGTACCTCTGGTTGGTGTAGGGATTGGTAGAGAGGGCATTATGTACCTCTGGTTGGTGTAGGGATTGGTAGAGAGGGCATTATGTACCTCTGGTGTAGGGATTGGTAGAGAGGGCATTATGTACCTCTGGTTGGTGTAGGGATTGGTAGAGAGGGCATTATGTACCTCTGGTTGGTGTAGGGATTGGTAGAGAGGGCATTATGTACCTCTGGTGTAGGGATTGGTAGAGAGGGCATTATGTACCTCTGGTTGGTGTAGGGATTGGTAGAGAGGGCATTATGTACCTCTGGTTGGTGTAGGGATTGGTAGAGAGGGCATTATGTACCTCTGGTTGGTGTAGGGATTGGTAGAGAGGGCATTATGTACCTCTGGTGTAGGGATTGGTAGAGAGGGCATTATGTACCTCTGGTGTAGGGATTGGTAGAGAGGGCATTATGTACCTCTGGTGAATGTTTACATCAAGTATCAAAGCAATACCTTTGCCATTAAATTCTCAGTCAATTACATAGGCTCCATGGCCGAGGGGTTAACGACGGCGCATTGTAAATATTTTCGCCTCTCACCACTGCGGGTTGAAATACCACTGGGAGATCGACTTGTATGGGAGGAATAGTCGATTCTTAAAGATGGCGGGACGGGTACAGTACTGGTTCTACCCAGAAAAGTGGGTGGTCTGCCTCCATCACAAAAAATCGACATTCATATATAACCTTATTTTTGTTAAAAATGACGTAAAAAACAATACAAACAAACATCAATTACATAGTTTGAAAAATTGCATAAGTTTTTGGTCTTTAAAGGGACACATGGCAATCTTGAAATTTTTATCAAGCATTAAATTTAGCGCCTTGATTTATTAATCCAGTATCATTTTGACTTTAAACTTGCTTGCAAATAATTCAATAAAAACTTAAATAAAAACTTGAATTTTCATGATTTCTTATTGTTCTTCCATAGTTATCAATATATTATTGGTGCAATATTCTCATCAGTTAGTCAGTATGCAAAAATAATTAGCTTTATACTATACTTATAATTAATATTAATGACTGAACAAATGCAAGTTATGCAGGAAAACTAACGGGACGCCATGAGTATTTAAACAAGAAATCCACGGATTCACATGTCTCGCCTAACGGGGATGGCACTTAGAAATAAAAGGTTGTTTAAATGAAAGTTTGTAAACATTTCAATAACTAAAAACAATGCCATTATGGAGTTTACATTTTGCTGATATAAAAATTATGACATTTACTGCATTCGTTTCACAACAAAATGACATTCTAAAAAAAACAAAAAACAAATCATCACCCAAATAAAGAAGGTCAAGGTCATAGATGAAATCCATGCATCCAAAATAATGCACTATCCAACACACATCTAGATCATTAAACATTGCTTATAGTTGTATCTTGGGTAGTACATGTACATCGCAACGTGTCGAAAAGCAAATGTGGATTTGAACCAAGAAAAGGGCAGATAACGTTAATTCATACATTTTATGTCACTTTCTCATGAACCATCAGTGCTCAAGAAATAGGATAGCCCGACGCCCGGGGCTCCTCGAAATCCATTCCGGGCCTGTCTCATTTTGCAGACGAGGAGCCCGTCGGGCCTGTCTTAAAAAAAAAAATCAAAAAAAAAATCAGTTTTATTGGATCTCAAGCTCAAGTTCCTCAAGACAAAATACTCCCATGTGTATTGTGAACTGTGAAAACACTTGTAAGTAAGTAATTAAAATGTGTTATACACACATTGAAACAATAAGAAGTTTGAATATTTTGCCTGGCTTCGTGTCGGCAGTTTGTCACAACTTTGAGGTCGACAATTGTTGACATAAAACTCATTACTCTGCTATTAGGGTTGTGTTTTCTTTCCTTTGTGATAAGAAATACCGTTTTTGTCATTAAAAACACACTAATGCATGAAAAAAAATCGTTATTGATGGTATTTCGATTGAATGTTTGTGAAATGTTCGGGCCGTAAAAGTGCGGTGTCATAGTAGTTCGGATGGTACATAATTTCGGATATTTTTTTTAAAAAAATTTTTTTTTACATTATCAAATAAGAAAAACTGTCGTTTACAAATACAAGTTGGTGGAAAGAAAAATATATATACTGTATATGTATAAATACTATACTGTATATGTATAAATACAGATATAAAGTATATTTCTATTCATTATTTAAGATGTAAGGAGTTCCTGGAATCCTACTTTTAAATAAATTCTAGTCTAGGCTCCTAATTCTTTACTTGGAGAAAGTGGTGACAAAAAGAAAAAATATAGCCAGAGGAGGCTCTGATAGTCTCATAAAACCTGATTAAAAATTTGGCTCCAAGTTTAGCTCCAGTTTCACCAAGTCGGCTCTGATTATTATCGTTTGGCAAAAGTGCTAGTACTCTCCTTTGCATTGGTTATAAATTACTATGTAATATTCTATTCTAACATATTTTAAACGAAATGGTAAATAAGTCCGCTGACCAGGGAGCATAAAGTGGTAGCAAAAAGAAAAATATAGTCAGAGGAGGTTCTGAGCTTGATTAATACATACGTAACAAAATTAATGTGTGCTATCAAAGTGAATAAAGACACATTTTCAATAAGAAAAAAATATTGGACCTTTCCATTTTAAATCAGGGCCTGTCCATTTCAAATCAGGGCCTGTCCATTTCAAATCGGGGCCTGTCCATTTTCAGAAGCAACAAGCCCTGGGCCTGTCTCTTAAAATAATTTTCTTTGAGCACTGACCATTATTATGCACTAGCTTTAATCCTACTTTGTAACTTAATCTTTGGAAGATAACACATTCTACCATAGAGTCTATAATGGACATGATACATGTATATGTAGGCCAATTGCATTTTTGTTGATGTTTCACTTGATATAAATGAAATTCATGATACCAAGCTATAAATCATGTTACAGTATCAGTTCATGATAACACGCTAACCTTTGTTTCTTTCTACTATGTCCTTTAAAAATAATTGGAGAACAAATGTTACTCATTAATTACATGTTGACTTATTTACATACACAGATGCCTACTATATTTCCCCCAATAGCAAAATGACAAGGGGGCACTCTTCTAAAATATAAACAAGAGGTCAATGACCTTGAAGCTCTACTGATTGATTTTGATTTCAGGAAGTAGTCGCTACAAACTGTTTTTTGAAAATCTATTTTTAGCCGTGGTGGCCATCTTGAATTTCCGGCCGACCTAAAATTTTGCCAGGATCAATAAGACATCAAGAGCAACATTCCTGTGAAGTTTCATGAAAATCCGTCAAGTAGTTTCAGAGGAGTAGTCGCTACAAGTTTTCATTATATAACTCTATGTAAACAAAGATGGCCACTGACAGCCATGTTTAACATTGAATCAAAATAATGTTCGACTCGGATAACCATCATGTCATGCTGATCATTTTAGAAAAAGTCCCATATCAATATCTCTTATAGTTTTCAAGAAGTAGTCGCTACAAACTTATTTTTTAAAAATCTATTTTTAGCCATGGCGGCCATCTCTAATTTCCGGCCGACCTGAAATTTTGCTAAGATCAATAAGACATCAAGAGCAACATTCGTGTGAAGTTTCATGAAAATCCGTCAAGTAGTTTCAGAGGAGTAGTCGCTACAAGTTTTCATTATATAACTCTATGTAAACAAAGATGGCCACTGGCAGCCATGGTTAACGTCAAATCAAAATAATGTTCGACTTGAATAACCATCATGTCATGCTGATCATTTTAGAAAAAGTCCCATATCAATATCACTTATAGTTTTCAAGAAGTAGTCGCTACAAACTTGTATTTTGAAAATCTATTTTTAGCCATGGCGGCCATCTTGAATTTCCGGCCGACCTGAAATTTTGCTAGGATCAATAAGACATCAAGAGCAACATTCCTGTGAAGTTTCATGAAAATCCGTCAAGTAGTTTCAGAGGAGTAGTCGCTACAAGTTTTCATTATATAACTCTATGTAAACAAAGATGGCCGCTGGCAGCCATGTTTAACGTTGAATCAAAACGATTTTCGACAAGGACCAACATCATGTCATGCTGATCATTTTAGAAAAAGTCCCATATCAATATCTCTTATAGTTTTCAAGAAGTAGTCGCTACAAACTTATTTTTTAAAAATCTATTTTTAGCCGTGGCGGCCATCTTGAATTTCCGGCCGACCAGAAATTTTGCTAGGATCAATTAGACATCAAGAGCAACATTCCTGTGAAGTTTCATGAAAATCCGTCAAGTAGTTTCAGAGGAGTAGTCGCTACAAGTTTTCATCATGTAACTCTATGTAAACAAAGATGGCCACTGGCAGCCATGTTTAACGTCGAATCAAAATAATGTTTGACTCTGATAACCATCATGTCATGCTGATCATTTTACAAAAAGTCCCATATCAATATCACTTATAGTTTTCAAGACATAGTCGCTACAAACTTCTTTTTTAAAAATCTATTTTTAGCTGTGGCGGCCATCTTGAATTTCTGGCCGAACTGAAATTTTGCTAGGATCAATTAGACATTAAGAGCAACATTCCTGTAAAGTTTCATGAAAATCCGCCAAGTAGTTTCAAAGGAGTAGTCGCTACAAGTTTTTACTATATAATTCTTATGTAAACAAAGATGGCCGCTGGCAGCCATGTTTAACGTTGAATCAAAACAATTTTTGACAAGGACCAACATCATGTCATGCTGATCATTTTAGAAAAAGTCCCATATCAATATCACTTATAGTTTTCAAGAAGTAGTCGCTACAAACTTGTATTTTGAAAATTTATTTTTAGCCGTGGCGGCCATCTTGAATTTCCGGCCGACCTGAACTTTTGCTAGGATCAATAAGACATCAAGAGCAACATTCCTGTGACGTTCCCTGAAAATCCGTCAAGTAGTTTCAGAGGAGTAGTCGCTACAAGTTTTCATTATATAACTCTATGTAAACAAAGATGGCCGCTGGCAGCCATGTTTAACGTCGAATCAAAACGATTTTCGACAAGGACCAACATCATGTCATGCTGATCATTTTAGAAAAAGTCCCATATCAATATCACTTATAGTTTTCAAGAAGAAGTCGCTACAAACTTGTTTTTTAACAAGAGGCCCAAGAGGGCCTGTGGACGCTCTACTGGCTCTTATAACATCAATGAAGCGAGTGACTGCCATTTACGTTTTTTTGAAAGTTTCGGGCAAAAAACAGCTTTTTAACTAAATCAAGGGCCATAACTAAAGAATCTGGTAAAGTTTGGTAAAGATCAGATGAAAAATGAAGGCCATACCGTATTAACGAGGCAAAATATAGCATTTTTAACTAAATCAAGAGCCATAACTCCCCTGTTACTGGTCCGACTGGTCCAACATAGAGCTAAAAAAAAAATTAAAAAAAAAAGATATATAAAAAGGAATAATTTCCAAAACAAACAAAAAATGAAAAAATAAAAAAATAATAATTAAAAAATAAAATTAAAATAAAAATAAAAAAAAATAATTAAAATAAAATTAATAATAATATAAAAAAGACAGTCGTAAAAGCTGGTAAAGTTTGGCAAAGATCAGATGCAAAATGAAGGCCCTATCGTACGACGAGGCAAATTATAGCATTTTTAACAAAATCAAAAGCCATAACTCCGCTGTTACTGGGCCGATCTGGTTGTTTTTCGAACCTGACCAAGCTTTCATAGACATTAACAATATGATGAAGTTTGGTAAAGATCGGATGAAAAATGAAGGCCCTATCGTCTTAACGAGACAAAATATATCATTTTGAAGTAAATCAAGGGCCATAACTCCGATGTTACTGGTCCGATATGGCTGGTTTTCGAACTTGTTCGAGCTTTCATTGATATTAACAATCTGATCACGTTTGGTAAAGATCGGATGAACAATGAAGCCCCTATCGTCTTAACGAGGCAAAATATAGCATTTTTAACTAAATCAAGGGCCATAACTCCGCTGTTACTAGTCCGATATGGCTGGTTTTCGAACTTGTCCAAGCTTTCATTGATATTAACAATCTGATCAAGTTTGGTAAAGATAGGATGAAAAACGAAGGCCCTATTGTCTTAACGAGGCAAAATATAGCAATATAGCATTTTTAACTAAATCAAGGACCATAACTCCGCTGTTTTTGGTCCGATCTGGCTGGTTTTCGAACTCCTCCGAGCTATCATTGATATTAACAACGTGTTAAAGTTTGGTAAAGATCGGATGAAAAATGAAGGCCCTATCGTCTTAACGAGACAAAAGTTAACAACGGACGGACGGACGACGGACAACTCGGCTTCCCATAAGCTCTGCTGGCCATCTTGGATTTCACATCAACATGAATTTTTGCTAGGATCAACTAGACTTCATGGGCAACATTTCTGTAAAGTTTCATGAAAATCCATTCAGTAGTTTCAGAGGAGTATTCGCTACAAAAAAAAGTTTACGGACAGACGGACGACGGACGCCGCACCACGGCATAAGCTCTGCTGAAATCTATTTTTAGCTGTGACGGCCATCTTGAATTTCTGGCAGATCTGAAATTTTGCTAGGATCAATTAGACATCAAGAGCAACATTTCTGTAAAGTTTCATGACAATCCGTCAAGTAGTTTCAGAGGAGTAGTCGCTACAAGTTTTTACTATATAACTCTATGTAAACAAAGACGGCCGCTGGCAGCCATGTTTAACGTTGAATCAAAACGATTTTTGACAAGGATCAACATCATGTCATGCTGATCATTTTAGAAAAAGTCCCATATCAATATCACTTATAATTTTCAAGAAGTAGTCGCTACAAACTTGTATTTTAAAACTCTATTTTTAGCTTTGGCGGCCATCTTGGATTTCACATCAACATGAATTTTTGCTAGGATCAACTAGACTTTATGGGCAACATTTCTGTAAAGTTTCATGAATATCCATCCAGTAGTTTCAGAGGAGTTGTCGCTACAAATAAAAGTTTACGGACAGACGGACGACGGACGCCGCACCACGGCACAAGCTCTGCTGATCTCTGATCAGTAGAGCTAATAAAATCGCCGTCCGTCCGTCTTTCACCACATCTCCTCCTAAACCGCTGAACAGAATTCAACCAAACTTAGGGTATGACATCACCATGATGACGGCATGCAAGAGCAACATTATTTTTGGCTCCAAGCCCAAAGCGGGGTCAAAAGATCAAATAAACAAAAAATTCAATTACACTGTCATTTTTTCATATTTTTGCACAAAACTTGGTATATGTAATCGTCTATAGAAGATAAACAACATATCATATTTTGCGAAATTCGAACGTCTGCCCTCGGGCCCACGGTGGGTGGGGCGGGCAGGGGGATTTGGTGTCATTTTTTTTGTTATTATCTCTCAAATTAAACATTATGATGATGGCTCTGCACCCAGGGTCCCTCAGGGGAGTCAAAAGGTCAAATACACTAAAAATTAAATTACACTGTCATTTTTCCATATTCTTGCAACGTCTATAAAAGATAAACAACATATTAAATGCTTTCAATATGGGGGTGGGGGTGGGTGGGTGATTGGGCACCAGAAGTTGATCCAGTAGCAGATTAAAGGTGATTCCAGACACCATGTCCCTATTTACATTTGCCGTTATAAGGAAATGGCAGTTTAAATAAGGATAAAAAAATCACATGTAAACAAAAACAACTGAAGAAGTGTGTGCACATGTCCTAGCTCTTGAAATAATTTCTGCGAAGAACGCTGGATGGCAGATGCAAAATGTACTTGATCTTCACAAACAACTGGTTATTACAAACACTCAAAATGTAATATGCAAATAGAACACTACATGAGAGTGATAGTCACAAGATAATTTATCATAAGACCAAGTAAAAAATAGTTGTGTTTCAGGTTTCCTGCTAAAAAAAAATAGGGTAGGTAGGTCGATATTTATTTATTTAATTTTTTTTTACTACCACGAAGTTAGAAATTACAACCAGAAAACATAATTCTAAACTCAGATTTTGAGTTTCTCAAGGATGTATATATTAATACATATAATTTAAAATTGCTCCAAAATGGACTTTGAACTCATCACATGAAGATGGGAAAGAAACAGAGCAGAACAAACATGCATTTGTTTGGAATATTGTTTCAATAAAACATGCAATGCACATAAAAGTATACACAGCTCTCTATGTTGCTATTCTAAAACTGGAAGTATTAAATATCTTAAACAAGTGGATTGAAGCACATTAATTTTATTCATCATAAAAATCATTTCTATTATAAACAAATAAAACAATGATAAATGATATACATGTAACTTTCGGATCAATTAATGATTTCTCGTAAGGCCAAACAAAACTAATTCTGTTTCCACTAACCCGAACGACCCTATTTTTTTCCTCCGACACTACATTTTTTTCACCGTTTTTGTAACAAAAAATATGTTCTATCATTTCTGCACTTTTGTCTTTCCGCCTAATTTAAATCTTTGCGGTAATTAGTCGTCCCGATACTTGAAACGCATGTCAAAATTATTAAAAGTGTCTACCGATGCAGATGTCAACACGGTGACATGTTTTTAGGAAGATGTGTTGAGTTTGTCCCTAATTTAAATGACATGATGATGCAGAGTTCCGGAAATACGGTTGCCTGACGCACCGGGCAAGGGAATTTTGGGTGCGGGCAAGTGACCTTCGCAAATTTGGTTGCCCGCCACTTGCCCGACTGGACGTTTCCATTCCAGACCAAATCAAGTGGCAAACTAGCCATATCAGAATTTGATAACTGAATAAAACTGGCCGCTTTTTTTGAGGCTAGCGACTGTTAATCAGATCAAACAACTTTTGGTACAATCAACATTCTCGCCCCAGGCAGCTTAATTTGTGGCATTATTTCAATAAACAACTTGTTAACCCACAAACGCATTTCACAATTTATCCTGACACGACTGTCAGACGTGTGTCCATCGGCCAATGAAATTGCGGCAATCATGTCCGTGACCTCCCAACCATAAACATAGCTACTAGCAGAAATTGTTTCCAAATAATCCCTGAAAGTCATTTGGACCTTCCATCAATCAAATACAGGAATTCCTTAATTTGCAAATTTAATGTGTCAAAATAATGATTGACAGACCCACGTGACATGATGTTTTTGTTTAGATAATCTAGCCGAAGATTTTTTCGTAACGAAAATACATTTTCTTTTACTCGAAGCACTCGTTTATCAATGCGATTTTATGAGGTATTTGGTGAATTTCATTGATATACTCTGTAATTAATATGGAAGAGCACACTAGACAAATTAGTTGCACGACTTAGCGATATGCGCATGTCATGGGTTTTCGCGATTTTAAAACAATCACGGAACCTTTTTCTCAAGTTCTGAACTTTTGCTTTTGATAAATAAGGTCACTGCTACTACTTCTTAAACAATTCTTAAGGAAAACCCTATGCATGCCTCTTGCTTTCATCTACTGCCCTTTAGTTCAAAGACAAAGGCGTAGGAACGTTACCATGGTTACAGATATTGGGGGCCAAGTGAATATTTTTAATAACGTTTTTGTCTTGTTTCTTTGCTTGTCACACATTTAATGGGAATGTAGCGCCACAGCCAAACAATCTTTATAATTGAGAGTTCTGAAAAAAATGAATAAAGGTGAAAGAATTATCAAAATCTGATAATAAACAAAGAAGATATGATCATTTATAGTTTCTGTTGGAACGGATATGGAAGCGGCCATTTTGAGAGCTATGACATCACGGTTCTAAATGACTATATATGGAATATTTATAAATATGAAAATTGACTGATTTATAGGGAAAAAATGATAGCAACTGTATGCAAAAATATGTAATATTTAATGGCAATAATGATTTATATGACCAGTAAAAAAAATCGTTAATTTTGAGTGGTTTTCTTCATTCTAAATGATATTTATCAAGATTCCATATATGGTAATATGGATCTATGGCGTCATAGTTCTACAAATGGCGGCTCCCATATTCGTTTAGAACAACCTTTAAACGGTCATATCGTTTTTGTTTATCATCCGATTTTGAAAATACTTTCACCTTTTTCCAAGTTTTTCCGAACTCTCAATAACAGAGCTTGTTTGGCTTTGGCTACATTCCCTTTAAATGAACACAATAGCTTCCTTTTTTTTCTGTCAACTGGTTAATTGTACACACTGTGACAATAAAAGTTCCATACACTAGCTGCCAAGCAATTTTTTTGGATGGTCATCAAAAATAATGGGGTGGTGTGTGTGTGTGTGTGTGTGTGTGGTGCTTGGTGGGGTGGGAGGGGGGAATAAAATTAGTTTGTATACTGTCACATTCATCATTTTATGATTGAAGTAACACAAATATGTAATAGACACAAAGAAGAACCGTTTGATTTTTTTATATGAATAAATACAATGTATTAACTAATACAATTAAATACATTCTCCCTTTCTTTTTCAACTGAGTATAATGGTCCAAATTATGCGGCGGTCCATCCCGTTTAACACGAATAATCGTAAAGCACCAATTTTTAGGCCAATTAAGTGTTCTTAAATGTGGGGCAAGTGACATTATGGGCAGGGCAAGTGACTTTTGGGATTTTCAAAATATTTCCAGAACCCTGACATGGCAACAAGTTTACTGCTGGTTACGTTTGACAAATGAAGACATTTTTCTGGAATGAAAAAAAATATACCCAGTTAAGAATTCAAGCAGAATAATTGACATTTTTTCTGAATATCACGGCGTGCAACCCAACGGAAATTTCGTGAAATCTGGCCTCACTTTCACGGTTTCCGGGTCCACTCATGTAAACACAGATGAAAATACAGCAAACACCTCACTCGACACAAACATATGAGTAGAAGAACTGGCCAGTTTCGATCAACTTTTATAGTAGTAAACCGGGAAAAATGTCTGTTCTTTTTGTGCTAGTGAAAATGCCTTAATAGATGGGGCATTGAAAATGAGACAAAACTGTGTTGCCTATTTGTCAGTCATGCAAGGATTCAGGCAAAGTTCCTATCACTCAGCGTCCATTTGGCAAAACTGTTAACAAGAAAAATCATTGATTTAGTCTGACAAACCATCTGACAGCGGTCTCCAACGGTATTTTTTACCCACATGAAAAGTTCTAGGGACCGGCATGCAAAGTAGCAAGCATATTTGTAAATTGTGGATTTGGAAAATCTCTGAGATGTGAGCTTCAAAAATGTCAGAATATTTAAACTGTTTTTTCAACATAACACAATAATCAAACTCTGAGAAGTCTCGTTTAAAACCACACACTATTTTAATATTGAAATTATATAATTATATGTTTTCGTCCGTCGGATGGGGACGTAAACCGGGCGGTCCCGTGTATCGGTCTATCCTCCGAGCACTTTAAAGAACCATAGGAATCTATTCGACAATAAGAGTAGGGCACGGTTCCCGGATTCCTATGTATCCTTCCCCGCTCTCTCTGGGGCGGCTCTAAATAACCTATATTGTGTTCATGAGCCGTTAAACGACATTCAATTCAATTATTATATTTTTGCTATGTATCCGACATCAATTTCAATACCAATGTTCTAATTAAAGGTGAAATATAGCGTGTATTTTGAGTATATATTCGGAAATATATGTATATAATATACAATATTTTCAAATCTTACACTCATTGTTTGTCCCGTTTTCTCACAGTAGCCAATTTTATCTCATAGCGCACACGCTTCGAGTTTCGCCCTTTTTGAAGACAGGTAAGTGACACGTGATCCTGTGACGTCATTGGTACCAAACGATTCGCGGTGTCGCATTGAGTTGTATAGTATTGTCTATGTAGGATTACGTTTTATGGTACTTGTTAAAAATGCCGTGTGCTGTTGCTGGGTGAAAAAGCTTGCATAAAGATGGACAAGATAATAACCTAAGTTTCTTTCGTTTCCCTAATCGAGATAATGATATGGTGGGTAAACGTTACCGATGAAAATCGCCCCACTCGTCGAGAAAGTGGGAACCTACGAAAGACGCGCGAGTTTGTAGCAAACATTTTGAGTTGACTTCGTGGGAAGTCCATCCTTTGGTTTCATTATCTTTGAATTTGGAGAACAAAAGGCCATGCAGATTAAAATCAACAGCGGTACCAACGATTTTCAACTATAAAAATGAGAAGTGCATAACCCCAAGCAAGTTGTATTCGCCTATTCGACCGGCGTTGAGGAGGAAATTCATACATGAAGTAAGATTGAAATTTATGTTCAATTATCTTAGCACCTCATCGGGTATACGTATGATAAATTGAAGAAAGGTGTATAGTCTTAGATCTTTATATACACAGTGAATGTTTAGCTGTTGAATTAGAAGCATGCGTCTTTACGTGAATCAATGAAGAGTTGACGGTGCTAATATTATGTAGCCGTCTTTTTTAAAAAGATTGCTAAGAATGTTCAGCATATAAATTTAAATGAATCCGGTGAAATAAACACTGTGTCTTTCTTTCCAAATTTTAATTTTAATAATTTTAAATTATACACCCTCTTCTGCCAATAGTATTATAGATATATACTCTGTAAAAGAAGTTTTGGACCATGGCAGTGTTCGAACCCGTACAATGTTCGCTGAACCTTGACATTCGACCATAACCCTTATTATCTCAGTTGATAATTCACAATAGATCAACAATCAACAATAATTATCGTTTACAATGAAAGTTTGCGAAACAATAATAATCTTTTTATTGGTTACTCGAATGTGTCCGTAACTGTTACTTTTAATGGACTTTGCAACATTTTTTACAGACCCTTTGTGTGTTTGCGATATTTTTTCAAAATCAAATCTTGTTTGGAATTTAATGTTTCTGGTACCAAATTAACCGGGTAGGGTAGATCTTGGTTACTAAAAAAAGATACTTAAATTCTGTCCACTTGTTTTATTTTTATATGACTTTATATACCCTGGTCCAAAACTTTTTTTACCGAGTATATATTATCAACATATATAGGGCTATGGATTTGAAAAAAACAAACAAAATGTTTCATTGATATTTATTACAAGGCAGAAAATTGATAATATTACTAGCTTTTATATTAATTCAGTAATTTTTTATGGCAAAGCAACAACAATAACGCCTCTTAGCTCGTGCAATAAGTAAAACAAGTATAATAGAATAATATACTTTATATTATGGTAATTTGATATATTTGGTCTGTTTTCGATCTGTATATCAGGAGTAAGTATACATGAGTAAGTATACTTACTAACTGTCTATATCGTGCTCATAATACATTTGGCTATATTATTTAAATCATAGTATTTTTCTCTCTTTGTGCGCGACAAATATCATGTGATATATCCGTATTGTGCAATACGCGTCTTCCCTCGGCGGTATTACACCGCTCAAGTAATTGCAGTAAACAGGAAATATATCATAAAACAAGGTTTCCCTAAATGGTGCGTGCTTTTGTGATATATCGACGTATGTACCCAAATTAGGCTGCACTTCAATAGTGCACCGCAATATTTTATTAGTCTGTATTGATATTTGGGGGCACGTGGAGACTAGAGAGCGTGTCATATTGCAAACACCGCTCCTAGAGTGTTTGGTGTTGATGGCTACTTATGGCAAATATATAATACTATAGAAATTATGGTGCCGAAATTATATGCTGTTTCATTTATTATTGTTTTTTATTCATTTTTTATCAATTATGGATAATATCTAATAAATATATTTGGTCTACTTATCGGCAAAAAAATCTGACGCTCGTATTACCATAGATTTACATACATATATATCCATGTATTAATGTATAGGTATAGACCAGGTCCATTCATTCGGAATATACTACATTTCGCGGTTATTGTGTATGTACCAAGATATTGCAGTGTTGCGGGTGACTTACTGTCAGATTTCGATGAAAACAATGTTTACGTTGTTTTTTTGTTTGTTGTTGCTGTAAGTGTATAAATACGCTATTTTGTTAGATTAGTGAATAGTGTAATGAACCACTGAACGTAACGAATGACATGACAGTCTTTACAAGCTCTCCATTTGCACCTGCACCACGTACGACTTCATCATCAGTTGATGAATCCGATGTATTTTCGTCCTCAGACACGTATTCTGGCTCCAAATCGTAAGGTTGCACATGGTGTAACCGTTTTATCACGGGCATTTCCTCTGACATCGCTTAATTCTCACATTTTCACACAAGGTATACTGTTTTGTGTTCAGTCCCAATGTAAACAAAAAATAGTTTGTTCCCAATGACGTCATTTCCGGTAATTCGCGCAAGAGTTTTTCCCCTTAGAATTTTTTCGATTTTTTAGCAATGACTGTTCGCCTTTTCGGTTTTTATCTTTTAAAAACATATTTTCACTAAACATACATCAATAGCAGAGTAAACATCGTATTTATAAGGGTATTTAATAATTAAAAACATATCAACAACGGATTTGTTGATTTAGGACAAATTTCATCTTTAAGGCTGGAGAGAACATTGTCAAGTATTTACTGGATAGACAAGTTGATTTTGCTCTATTATAGTGTTTCCCCCAGCCTTGAAAAAGGGCAGGGTAAATAATAAAAAAGGGCATTTTTAACGCGCAAAATTAGTAAAAAAAAATCTTTGTAATTTAACGTCGCTTTTATGATATGAGTACATTTTTCATCAATATTCTATATCTACTTCTCTGCACAGATATTCGGCGCATAATTTGGTCACTATTACCACACACACATCCACCCACCCCACACCCACCAACAAAAAACACATCCAAAAATTCATTTAATAACATTTTAAACGTTTTCTAAAAAAAAAATATTTTGAAAAGTTTTAAAATGTTATAAAATATATGATTTTTTTTTTTTTTTTAGGAAAATTTAAAAATGTTATAAATGACTTTCTGGATGAAGTTTTTTTTGGGGAGGGGTGGGGAATAGTAGTGACCAAATTACGCGCCGAATATACCTGTGCTTCTGTGTATTGCGTGAATACAAATAAAATTAAAAAAAGTATTTAGTTTGATGTGGTGGTGTATAATGGTATTATTACATTAATAATGTGTGGTAAAATATGATTTGTGACTCCTGATTCAAAACTTACCAAACAGAAGTCAATAAACCATAATTTACTCATTTGTAAGTTTCACAAACTTTTACAAACATCAAATATTCTATTCATTAAAAAAACAGGCAACAACATTTATTCTAGTCTGCAGATCGCGAAAATTAGTGTACAAAAGAAAACAATAACGGTACAACAATATAATTACTTCAGTCATTAATTGCCAATCTTCGGTGGGGAGTACCTATCTTGTATCATCTCATCAACTCATCAAAGAGCCGATTATAATGCCGCAGATAATTGTTCGTAATCCGATAATTACATCTACTATGAAAACAAACATGTCCCAAGTACGAAACACAAACCTGTCCCAAGTACGACAATGTCGTTGGTTACCGCAACGTCGATTATACTAACAGTCAGGGTTCTCCCAAGGATTTTTTCAGGCGCTGGCACAGACAGCACGCTTCGAAGGGTTGTCAATGATCATCCATATGCAGTCGCATTAATAAACGAGTTCTTCGAGTGTATTAAAACAGGGCCGCTCATTGTTATAATTTACGATTGTCAGTGCTCAAGAAATAGGATAGCCCGACGCCCGGGGCTCCTCGAAATCCATTCCGGGCCTGTCTCATTTTGCAGACGAGAAGCCCGTCGGGCCTGTCTAAAAAAAAAAAAATCCAGTTTTACTGGATCTCAGGCTCAAGTTCCTCAAGACAAAATACTCCCATGTATATTGTGATCGTGAAAACACTTGCAATAAAGTAATTAAAATGTGTTATACACACATTGAAACAATAAGAAGTTTGAATATTTTGCCTGGCTTCGTGTCGGCAGTTTGTCACAACTTTGAGGTCGACAATTGTTGACATAAAACTCATTATTCTGCTATTAGGGTTGTGTTTTCTTTCCTTTGTGATAAGAAATACCGTTTTTGTCATTAAAAACACACTAATGCATGAAAAAAAATCGTTATTGGTGGTATTTCGATTGAATGTTTGTGAAATGTTCGGGCCGTAAAAGTGCGGTGTCATAGTAGTTCGGATGGTACATAATTTCGGATATATAATATTTTTTTTTTTTTTACATAATCAGTTAAGAAAAACTGTCCTTTACAATTACATGTTGGTGGAAAGGAAAATATATATACTGTATATGTATAAATACAGATATAAAGTATATTTCTATTCATTATTTAAGGTGTAAGGAGTTCCTGGAATCCTACTTTTAAATGAATTCTAATCTAGGCTCCTAATTCTTTACTTGGAGAAAGTGGTGACAAAATGAAAAAATATAGCCAGAGGAGGCTCTGATAGTCTCATAAAACCTGATTAAAAATGTGGCTCCAAGTTTAGCTCCAGTTTCACCAAGTCGGCTCTGATTATTATCGTTTGGCAAAAGTGCTATTACTCTCCTTTGCATTGGTTATAAATTACTATGTAATATTCTATTCTAACATATTTTAAACGAAATGGTAAATAAGTCCGCTGACCAGGGAGCATAAAGTGGTAGCAAAAAGAAAAATATAGTCAGAGGAGGTTCTGAGCTTGATTAATACATACCTAACAAAATTACTGTGTGCTATAAAAGTGAATAAAGACACATTTCCAATAAGTAAAAAAAATATTGGACCTTTCCATTTTAAATCAGGGCCTGTCCATTTCAAATCAGGGCCTGTCCATTTCAAATCGGGGCCTGTCCATTTTCAGAAGCAACAAGCCCTGGGCCTGTCTCTTAAAATAATTTTCTTTGAGCACTGATTGTTTGTGAAAAGCATATCACGCTTTTGGGGGAAAGATGCACATCCATATAAGTTTAATTTCATACCTTATCAATGAAATACACTGAATACCTCATTGAATCGCATTAATAAACGAGTGCTTTGAGATTATTTAAAAAGTTCGCATTCTTCTCGCAAAACATTCCAGGGCCGCGCATATGACCTAGATATTCGGCAAAGTGATGATTGGGTGACAGCCGACTTGATTTCACACTATCCCTGAAGCGAGAAACTTGTTATTTGGGGAGTGTGTATTCACGGGAACCAATGCTTATCACAAGAGTCACGCGTGATCAGTTACCTGTAACGTTATACACTGGAAATACCCCATGGCTAAATCTGGTGATGTCGGTTTAAAGGTCACACGACGTGTCAAAGTGTGTGTGTATTTCCAGAGACTGCAGTCGCGCGCAGTTTTAGAAAGGGCACTGCGGGGCGGCATGTAATTAATGCGTGGCGGTATGTAAAGACTGCATGGCGGGGCGAAAAAAGGGCGTGCCGACCCGCCCCGCCATTCCGCATTAGGGGAAACACTATATTAAAGTCATAACTTGCAGTTTGGTGAAAATGTAACACATGTATGCAGCTTAAGTCGTTTATAAAGCTTAGATCGATAAAAACTACTTTATCGATAATTAAAGTTTACAAATTGGATATCATTGTAGAGTTTAATCATTCTACTTTAAGGAAAACTAATTATTTTGAGAAAACAAAGACGTTTGAATGCTTAATTCTTGTCTGAAAAACAATGAATTTACAACGGTGACACGCATACTCAGCGGTTTTCGGAAACGCATGTCACTTGCTAATTAAAAAGTATATTCTATGGTGTAATCCGGTATATTTCGGTAAATAAGAGTATTTCGGTAATTCTATGCACCCAGTGGCAAATTATGTTTGGATATATTAATCCATTGAAAAATGTTAAAAAAGGTGACAGTCATTTTAAGTTATAAAAATTATTAAAAATATTCCGGCATGATTTTCTTACCTTTGTAATTTGATTGTGAATTATTATCTTCGACACTGGAATGAAAACGATGCCGACTACG
Organism: Cyrtodaria siliqua; assembly: GCA_037043455.1. NCBI lineage: Eukaryota > Metazoa > Mollusca > Bivalvia > Adapedonta > Hiatellidae > Cyrtodaria > Cyrtodaria siliqua. The sequence goes on from JAWPHD010007001.1 coordinate 119,083, forward strand.
ATGAGAACAATGCCAAATGTCAGCAAGGTTGACAAACAGCAACACCGTCGAGTTAGAGCCATATTCCGAGATTCTGTTACTAAATCCTCAAAAGACAGTTGTTTGTGTACACTTTAAACGGAAGTTGTCTTGTGACTGTTGAGAGCGCCCTCTCTCATTCGAGGGTAACACGAATTACCGAAATGGAAAGGATTTACCGAAATGGACCGAAATGGAGATTCGATTTACCGAAATGGACCGAAATGGAGTTGAATTTGACTAATTGTCTGTTAATATACGTATATTTTTTTTAAATAAACAGCTGATTTACTAATTTATGATACTAAATGATTACAACGACGCAATTTGCATTGACAGTTGGTCCCCCTGAACTAGGTGGATGCTGTAAAGAGGCATTTTCATGATATGATTTACAGAAATGGATTTTATTTGGGATAGTTTTATGGTTATAAAGATCCTTTCTTTTAAATAGCTGAATTACTAATCCCTGATAATAAAAAAGAAGTACTTAATCAGATTTCTGCAAATGTATGTCGATCCTCCTAAAGTGAAGGGCCGTTTTATAAAAAAAAAATCGATTTACCGAAATGGAGTATTTTTTACTAGTGTTAGGGATATAAACATCCTGTTTTCTAGTTGTTGTTTTTTAATAAAATAGCTGATTTACTAAGCCCTGATAATAAAGAAGTACTTAATCAGATTTCCACTAATGTACGTCAAATTAGGTCCTCCTAAAGTCGATGGGAGCTGTAAAGGTGCGTTTTGGAAAAAAACTAAACACACACGCGATTTACCGAAATGGTGTTTGAATTTGTGTTGAACATACTGTAATGAGTTGTTTATTGATGTGTTGTGTTTATTTATGCTTACTATAATTTAAATTGCCGCAAAGAAATATTCATGTTTAGTCTCACTGATTTTCCGAAATGAAATAGTATTTACCTTTTTACTTCTTGATTTCAATATACTTTTCAGAGTAAATACATAATTGAACTGAATTGCTTACATAGTCGCACCAATAGTTAAGGTCATATGGCGACTTCCCAGCTTCCATTTTTGAAGAAGACCCTAGGTGCACCTCCGAGTAATTATCGTTCACGGGCAGGCACTTGGGTAGCGCCACAGACATTCTGCAAGCCAGCTGAATTACTTCCCGAGATTCCTAAGCCCATGAGGGCTCGAACGCTGTTTATGTCAGTTTTTACTGGGAGTGTAGAACAAATTCCGCCTCCAGCTCTACCTCACGGACATAAGCCCGACTGCCAAATCTCCCTTTCTCTCTCTCACACACACACACACACATGCACGCACGCAGTTAATTGCGTCTCTAAATAAGCTTCTGTTCAGGACACCCGGTGCTGATTGCTCGGTATTTGTCACGTGCTTCATGCCGTATTTATATGGTCTACTGTGTCACATATGTCACATATGACACTACTGATACATGTGGATTCGTCATTGAATTGTTGTAAAAACTGAGATGTTCATGTTGTGCCATATATATGCAGTAAATGCAAACATTTCTGTAAATACATTATTAAACAAACACACACACACCATTGACCAATAAACGCAATAATTAAAACTCATCTTAAACGTGATCATTTCTTATTTTGACGTCACACACTATACGACATGACAATAATTGAACATGACTTCATAACCCCCCAGTATATACAATGTAATCCCTTCATCAAAATGTTCATTTGAGAAACAATTTTTAAATAAATTGACCCCCTGTTACCCTCCACCCCAGGGAAGATGTCCGAGTTTTAAATAATAAATCATTTGACATGCTGTGTATCTCTTTATTAGATGACTATTATACCAACTAATGTGCAAAAGTATGAAACAATGACACCGTAATTGCATTATTAGTGTATTTGATGCCCCTTCCTCCAGGTCCAACTATAACATAGGAGGAAACAAATGCATACAGTGTAATCCCATCATGTTTCATTTGAGACATAATTATAAAAAAAAAAATCCAAATCCCACCACACACAACACACACAACCCCAATTCCCCCCCCCCCCCCCCCCCCCCCCCACACACACACACCACCACCACCACCACCATATTTCTGTGTTGTTTTTACATATTTTACATATTTCTGTGTTGTTTTGGTCAATTCTTTATGGAGGACAGGGGGATGGGAATTGTTTTAATTTTACCTTCCATTATTTGGATATTAAAATTTTAATTTGAACGCAATCATTTACATATGAAATATCAATAAAAAAAATTAAATGAGGCCACAATAAAAATTGCCAGGTTCATCGATTTTGACATCTGACATCGCGGAAATCTTTAAGTACTTCTTTATTATCAGGGCTTAGTAATTCACATATTTCATTTATTTATTTTTTTAAAAAAGAGAATGTTTATAACCCTAAAACTACAAAATAAACTCCATTTCGATAAATCCTATCATAAAAACATCTCTTTACACCATCCAACCGGTTCCGGAGGATTAAATGCCGATGCACTTTGCGTTGTTGTAATGATTTATTATCATGAATAAATAAATAATCTGTTTATTTTATGTTAATACACATATATTAACCTAAAACGAGTCAAAATACACCCCATTTCAGTCCATTTCGGTAAATCGAAATCTCCATTTCGGTCCATTCGGTAAATCCTCCCCATTTCGGTCCATTTCGGTAATTCGAGTGACCGCTCAATCGCAACATCTCTATGAAACAGACTGGTTACGAGTTTATTGGTTGGCCCCCTCCTAAAAATTTAAAAGCAAGGCCTATATCAATCTCTCCCAGAGTCCATTACATTGATGTATGTGTATGCAAGGAACGACAACTCTGGGTAGAGATTGGGCCTATATGTCAATTTCCATCCCAGTTATTATTTAGCAGCATTTTTATATTGTCTCGCCCAAGAGAGTGGGTAGCGAGACATAGCAGTCACTTTTCCGGCGGCGGCCACACTTTAAAACAACTATAACTCAACAACCGGTGCTCGATTTTTTTCTGAAACTTTGTCACATGCTTTGTTGGGTCAAGGGTCATCACGTAATGCCAAAATTATCAATGTCAAGGTCATATTTTGCGTTATTTTCCCTTAAACGTAACCTTGTTTAGGTAACTAAACCTTGGTTATGTAACTTAACCTCAGTTAACTGTATGCGATTGCCTCATTTTCTTTGTTTGATACTTGGTCATATGTATTGTTGGCATTGGCGGACATCACCGAACGACGAAAATTACCAAGATCAAGGTCATATTTTGCTTAATTATTCCAAACTTCACCTTCTTTAGGTAACTTAACCTTGGTTAGGTAACAACCTCAGTTAACTTTATGTGATTGCCTCACTTTCTGTCTTTGATACTTGGTCATATACATGTATTGTTGACATTGGTGGACATCGCTGAACAACAAACAATACCAAGGTCAAGGTCATGTTTTACGTTATTTACCCTAAACATCAGCTTGGTTAGGTAAGTAAACCTCAGTAAACTTTTTCGGATAAATTTAATTTCTTTGTTGATACTTAGTCATATGTATTGTTGGCATTGGTGGACATCACTGAACGACAAAAAGTACCAAGTTCAAGGTCATATTTTGCGTTATTTTCTCCAAACTTAACCTTCGTTAGGTAACTTAACCTTAGTTAACTTTATGTGATTGCCTCACTTTATGTGTTTGATACTTGGTCATATGTATTGTTGGCATTGGTGGACATCGCTGAACGACAAAAAATACCAAGGTCAAGGTCACGTTTTGCGTTATTTTCCCTAAACATTAGTTTGGTTAGGCAAGTTAACCTCTGTTAACTTTTTCTGATAACTTTAATTTCTTTCTTTCTTTGATACTTGATCATATGTATTGTTGGCATTGGCAGACAAAACTGAATGACAAAAAAATTACCGATGTCAAGGTCATATTTTGCGTTATTTCCCCCAAACCTAACCTTGGTTAGGTAACTTAACCTCAGTTAACTTCATGTGATTGTCTCACTTTATTTCTTTGATACTTAGTCATATGTATTGTTATACCCCCGCTAAACGAAGTTTACGGGGGTGTACTGGTTTCACCCTGTCCGTCCGTCTGTCCGTCTTTCTTGTCTGTAGACACAACATTGTCTGCTCCATAACTCCTCTCCCCTTAAAGCAAAACTCATAAAACTTCATGTGTGGACTGCCTGTGAGGAGAGGACGACTCCTATTGATTTTGAGGTCAGAAGATCAAAGGTCAAGGTCACCGGCATCCGATAATGACAAAAACCTTGTCCGCTCCATAACTCCTCTCCCCCTCAAGCAAATCTCATGAAACTGCATAGGTGAACAACCTGTGGTGAGAGGATGACCTCTATTAATGTTAAGGTCAGTAGATCAAATGTCAAGGTCACCGGCACCCGATAATGAAAAACCTTGTCCGCTCCATAACTCCTCTCCCCCTGAAGCAAATCTCATGAAACTTAACAGGTGGACTGCCTGTGATGATAATATGGCCTGTATTGGTTTTGAGGTGTTGAGGTCAGTCGATCAAAGGTCAAGGCCGCCATTACGTGATCATGAAAATCCCATTCCACTCAATCTTTACTCAGACAGTAAGGGAATGGGTTGGACTGGTAGTGGGTATATTTGTCGCCATTAAAAGGCGACATCTCTAGTTGGCATTGGTGTCTAGTCAATATGATGTTCATTCAAATTATAGTGACATACACTCTAGTGATAGTGACATACACCCTAGTGATAGTGACATACACTCTAGTGATAATGATAGTGACATAGTGATAGTGACATAAACCCTAGTGATAGTGACATACACCCCAGTTATAGTGACGTGAATTCTAGTACCTAGTGAATCTCATGAACCCAGGCAGGGCATACGAACAGATAAACTGAAAGTTTACTATACAAATGCAGACGGTCTCCTTAAGGATTATTGGTCAGCCATCTTTGAAAAAAAATCCAAAATGGATGGGGTATGGTTAATTGAACATGAACAATGTCAATGATATAATAGATGACAGTAATCCAACACTATTGATGTGAACATGTTGATCAGTGGCATATATAAAAGTCCCAATAGCGATATGTTGAACCAAGAAAAACTACTTGAACTCATTGACCTTTGACATAAATTGCAAGTTTGATATTTCAAGCACTTCTAAACCAAGGGAAAACTTTTTTAAAGCCGATTACCCAGCTGCTTGTAACTATCTTAGTGAAGTGGATTGGTCCTGTCTAGAGAAAATGAAAATTTGCCAGTTCTTGGGAGTATTTTACCAAACATAAAAATCATTGCATTGATCATTTTGTACTATTAAAAAAGACACATTGAGTTAACCCCAACCCCAAGTGGATGGACCATTACTGTGTGAGAATTGTGAAAAAGAAATATCACGCTTGGAAGAGATTTACTTTCAGCCGTAGTTACATGCGGGGACTATCAAGAGTACTTTAAATTGAGAAATAAAACCTCTAAGGCAGTACATTACTCAAAGAGAAACCATGAAAAGGGCATTGCACAGAATGCAAAAGTCAAACCCAAAATCATTTTGGGGGTATGTACGTGAACAAACTAAGTCAAACAGTTGTATTCCTGACTTGAACGATGAACAGGGCAATGTAATAGCGGAGGACTCCGATAAGGCTGAACGCCTCAATGATTATTTTTGCAACTGTTTTTACTGTGGAAGGAGACTCTCCATTACCAAACTTTGATGGAAGGGTAAATCATCCTGATTTCAACCTATATAGTGTAAACGTGACTCCAGATAAAGTATTGAAACTTCTTAAATCTGTGAACACATCAAAAGCTTGTGGACGTGACAACTGCCACCAATGTTATTGGAGGAATGTGAAGATCAGTTGTACTTACCTCTTCAGGATAGATTTAGCAAATCCATTCAGGAAGGAACAGTACCGGATGATTGGAAGGTGGCAAATGTGACATGTATATTCAAAAATGGTAACAAAAAGTATACAAACCAAGACGTCATACAAACCAAGACGCCTAGCTGCTTTTCACACTAACTAGAATTGAAATGAAATATCTTCATGTGCTGAAAGCTGTAAAACCTGTGCTTGTTAAATCTGGAAATACTTTGTTCAGGTTGCACGTTTTCAATTCCAAAAGTTGCGCTTCTTGGAAAATGTGTTTAACTTATGTATGACAAAGAAAGTGCATTTACATGTCCAATTTTTTCTACATTCCATGGTTCCAATATTCAACAAGTCCATGTCACCAATTGTATTAGCTCTATCAATCACACCTGCTGAGTTGTTCAACAGGTTTTACATTGTTGGAAACATGGCCTTTAGGTCCATCCCGAAATGCCTACATCCGGTGACTTGGGTTGGGAAAGGGTATGTTGGCGTCATTCTCGATAACACGGCCACAGGCCTCAGTTTTTGCAAGGAACTTCTTAAATGTAGTGTCCGGTATACCGCAAGGATCAATAATAGGTCCAATTGTGTTCATATTGTACATCAACGATGTCCCAGATATAGTTAAGATTGTGTGTCGTCTGTTTGCAGATGTGTGTCGTCTGTTTGCAGATGACACTAAACTGTATAACGTTATCAGAGCCAAAGATGACCAGTCCCAACTGCAGCAAGATGTATTTTCTCTGTGCTCATGGAGCTCGGACTGGATGTTGCAATTGAATGCGAAGAAATGTAAAATACTCCATATTGGAAACTTAAACTATGAATTTAAAGATCAAATGTTTGATAAAAACAATACATATTCACAAGTAGCTGTTGATGAAACAGAAAAAGACCTTGGAATACATTTTACAAACACATTAAATATTGAAATTTAACACAAGTATAACTGTAAATAAATCAAACAGCATAACTGGAGTGATAAGGCGACACTTTTCGTTCTCGGACAAGTAACTGTTTAAATAGTTATACAAGGCTCTTATACGTCCATATGTGTACTATGGGAATTTGATATGCATGGTTCCCAACATTAAAAAAGACAAAGCGTATTGTAGAAAATGTGCTGGACGTGCCCACACGGTTAGTACCAGAGCTGACAGGACTTAGTTAAGAGGACAGATTGAGAAAGCTCAACTTACCCACACTGGAGTATATACGGAGACGTGGCTACTTAATACAACTATACTGAACCAAACAGATATACTGAACCAAACAGCTAACGCACCAGTAGACAATACCTTTAATGAAGGAACTTATTATATGCCGACTGGTACCGTTGGAGACAGGTGATTTGAATGATTTTTTAAAATTTGCAGTCGTTATTGACAAGATATTTGTCTCGTTCAGAATGAAATTTCTTTTGATTTATTGATTGTTATTATTGCGATATTAAAAGTATTGTCTACTGGTGCGTTAGCTGTTTGGTTCAGTATATTTAAAATCATCCACCATATTGATGATATACACTCTTTAAAACTTGCCAAACCAAGAGCTTGCAAAAGTATTAGACTTAATTCCTTCACCCAACGCGTCATCAATAGCTGGAATGCGCTGCCAGATAATATTGTGACACCAAAAATGTAGACAAATTCAGAAGGGAGTTAGACAAGATCTGGAGATCTCAAAGATTTGACACGAAAGAAATCTACTGAATCAACCGGATATATCATTTTTTCTATCACGAGCGGGACGACAAGCCTTTTGGGGCTTACTATTTACCACTATCAACACACGGTAACACAAGGTACTGGTACTTATGCTTGTTGTTGAGCAGAACAACACCTTACACTAAGTGTTGCACCCCAGCAAGTGTCCTACCAAACAACACCACTTCAGTGCAACGCCCTACTATGTACAGCCTGATATGGCCACGAACAATCCGTGATATTACTGGCCAGGCGTGTCAGCATCGGGCAAACACACGCACGGGTCGCTCTCATAAACTTCCACCGACCATACACAGTACGGACCCACACAGACATTATCCTGAAGTAGCTATCCCGCCAAATAACGGCACAAATTACACTACAAAACCAATTATCAAACTCTATCCAGGAGTTTAGGTCATATACTAATACTATACTATATAAACCTATTAAACGTATAGTTTAATTCACGGGTTCTTAGAATACCCGTGATTGAATATACGTAAAATGAATTATGAGTTGAAATAAATTCGACGCTCCACTTTTGGAGTTTGGCCTGGCTAGTTAAAGTCGTTTATATTGTGTCTATTGAGTTCGATTTTTCAAAATAATTAAGTTATATATTCACCTCATCGTCAGTCTTGAAAAGTCTGTCGTAGACTATGATAAGGCTCATAAAGAGTTGTTGGACATTTTAGATTCAAATGTTGGCCATGACTCATTGAGACTGGAACGTGCTCTGCATTTGTATAACAAATGTAATGGCAATGAGAAGCAAGTCTCCACTTTGACGAAGAAGCTGATACTAGACTGGTCCTACAGAAGCTGATACTAGACTGGTCCTACAGAAGCTGATACTAGACTGGTTCTACAGAAGCTGATACTAGACTGGTTCTACAGAATCTGATACTAGACTGGTTCTACAGAAGCTGATACTAGACTGGTTCTACAGAAGCTGATACTAGACTGGTCCTACAGAAGCTGATACTAGACTGGTTCTACATAAGCTGATACTAGACTGGTTCTACAGAATCTGATACTAGACTGGTTCTACAGAAGCTGATACTAGACTGGTTCTACAGAAGCTGATACTAGACTGGTTCTACAGAAGCTGATACTAGACTGGTTCTACATGCAATCGATTTCGGTGCATCGTGGTACAGTGTGTTGATACAGACGTTCTTGTTCTGTTATTGCATTAAAAGGGTCTTTAGGGTCTGTAGTTTACATGAAAGCTGGACACGTCGGAAAATACTTAGACCGACACAAATTCATTCCAGTTCATAGCATTGCAAACGCAATAGGTGTATATGCATGCACTTACTGGGTGTGACTCGGTTAGCTCATTGCAATAAACAATATTAACAAGACACTATCAGAAACAAATAATCGAAAAGTAGTTTTTATATGCACAAACCCAATTGTAATAACTGGTCATATCTGTTGAACATTTTCAATATTAGAGCTACCATTACATTTAATCTAATCTTACTGTTCTGTGATCTGAAACAGAATAGTGCAATTTTTCTTAATCACAGTCACAGTACCCCAGTCAAAAGACTGTATATAACATTCCTGCTTTGACACATCCTTGCCACACACTTGTCTCTTTGACATCTTCATTTAAGAAGTTCCTTTCAAAAACTGAGGCCTGTGGCCGTGTTATCGAGAATGACTCCAACATACCCTTTCCCATCCCCAGTCACCGGATGTAGGCTTTCCCAACCCCAGTCACCGGATGTAGGCATTTCAGGATGGACCTAAAGGCCATGTTTCCAACAATGTCAAACCTGTTGAACAACTCGGCAGGTGTGCTTGATAGAGCTAATGCAATTGGTGACATGGACTTGTTGAATATTGGAACCATTGAATGTCGAAAAACTTGGACATGTAAATGCACTTTCTCTGTCATACATAAAGAAAACACATTTTCCAAGAAGCGCAACTTTTGGAATTGGAAACGTTGTGCAACCTGAACAAAGTATTTCCAGATTTAACAAGCACAGGTTTTACCGCTTTCAGCACATGAAGATATTTCATTACATCTTGTTAGTGTGAAAAGCAGCTATGCGTCTTGGTTTATATGACGTAAAGATTAGGCAAAAGCACGGATCAAGATTGCTTAAAATTGCTAAAAATACATTTCATTCGTGCAAATATGTATGAATTTGTCCGAAAACAGATCGAGAATCTATTGAATTTGATTGTGCTTCTATTGTTCAATGGCACGATATTTATTGTGTGACATCAATATCGATCTGTGCTATACAATGTGCAACGAAACACTTAAAGCTCCTAAAACTAACCCATACCCACTAACTCATCTAACTATATTTACTGTACCATTGCTATAGCATGTACTACAACGTCTGTGTCTGCTGTATATATCATAAGTTTAGTGAAGTCTTGTTTGGCATAATCTGCCACATGCAACACACGCATTGTATCAACCTCTCAGAGAAATGATGGAGATCAGTCTGCATCATACTCTCGTTGTCTGATACAAGGCACATCTTCATCTTTGTTTCATTTGAGTTTGTTTAGTTTCTCTTCTATCGCAACCAATTTCTGTGCCATGTAACCAGAGCTCTGCTTTTGTAATTCATTATGGCTGTCACGCTGTGAGGTATATATTCATCATGGATGATGTATCTCCTACTAAACTTTCTGCAAGTCACATTCAACAATGTGTTAAAGAACTTGCTAATCATAATTACTAATGTTTTGCATGCATAAAACGGCATTTTAAGGCAGCTCGTATAGTCTGATTAAAATCCAAATAAGTTTTCCAAAGTTAGAAAGGGTTGGTGAGTCACCAGCTGAACCTTAATCCAAACCTTATATGATACATATATATGCGAACATGCGAGAAGAGAAGAGAGTTTCTATATTAATAAGCGACTTGTTTATGCCATCTATAAGCTCAGTTACAAACGTGTCTTGCTTTACATAACATACTTTACCTTGACTTTATTTGTTGAGTAGTTTCTGTCACGCGAGAGTAATGTAAGTCAAGTACAGTAAATCTGGTTCAGAGATCATCTAAAGTGAGAGCTGCGATGTGGTTTCAGCACCTACTGCACCTCCCATCTTGTTTCAGTCCTTACTTTTCTGTTTGCGAGGCTAGTTTCAATGGGTATTGATGGGACACACTAATGAAGTTTCACACACACACAGATGACTAAGATTTAAGTGTACTGAACAGCTACTGCAATTGTGAACTTTTTGGTTTCCTCTTATGATCGTCATGTGCAATACTCAGTGGTAGGCAAGCCTTGCTCACACTCTCAATGAATAACTGTAAGCCAAAATTTTACCATAAGTATGGTAATCACCTGATGAGCATTCCCTAATACATGTGTTTATCTGCAGTGTCAGCTAATTTTACACATTGCCACAAGGGCAACTGGTCCATCTATAGTCTCATGCAAGTCTCCGATTGTTTTAAGTGCCTCAATTTTAAATATCAATGCGTCAGACGCAAAATGCCATCTCACATTGGGTTTCATGCCAATTACATTGTTTCTGCTCAGCAACTATATAGTTTAGACGCAATTAACCCGTTAGCATAAAATTTTCTTCGCGTTTGTGTTTTGTTTACTTGTTTTGTCTTGTAAATACGGTTTAACCAAGTCAGATAATGCATTTCAGGGGTTTATACATATATTTTTATAATGAACCGACAGTTTCTGATGAGAAAATTAGTTTTAGTACCCTTCAACAATTTCAAAACGCTGAAGAAAACGTAGAGTCAATCCGAAGTGAAATGTCTATTAAACATGTAAATACCTTAATAATTTAACCATAGAGTGCCCCTAAATTACTCTTTATTTCAATATGACAAACAAATACTATGTCAAGAAATCTTAAGTGAACAAATTTAAAATATTAATTACTTTCTAACAAACAACTGTTAAACGAATTACACTTCTTACTATTTTCAACTTGTTTTGGCGGCCATTTTTGAAAACAGTAGCCATTGTGAACTTAAAATATACCCAGATAATATGTCAATGACCCTTTGTTTTTCATTTTGCGGAACTTTGCTGTGATTGCCATAGTCTATTTTGTTAAAACCTTGATACATATATATATGCTTAATTGATTATTTATTATGTATTTGGCGGCCATTTTGAAAATGGCGGTCATTTTGGAAAATCTGACGTAGGTACATAGCCAAAAAAATCAGTATGTATTGTCTAGCTATGTGCAAAGTTCGGTGATTTGCCAAACAATGCATCTTTTTTTTCACCAATAGGAATCATGTTGTCCACAAACGTCGCGTCGCGTCACGTCCCGTCAAACATTTGTGTCACCGTCGCGTTCGCCGTACGGCGTAACACATGTTTAACACTTGCATATCTCAAAACACTTTTGAATGGATTGTTCCCAAACTTCTTATACAGATAACAACTGATGACTTTATGTCCCATCTAACATCACCCATCATTGATTTGCCATCAATTTATTATAATTTGTTTGACCTTAGACGCTAATGTTGTATAGAGGACATGTTAACACAATTTTTCTCAACCGGTTTCGTATTGATTGTTCCCAAACGGCATGACACATAACAACTGATGACCTTATGTACATAACCCATCATTGATTGCCTAAGTTAATTACAGAATTATGGCCCTTTGTTTGACTTTAGAATTTTCCACTCTAATATTGTATAATGACATGTTAACAACATTTTTTTCTCAAAACATTTCGGATTGATTGTTCCTAAAACTTAATATACACATGACAACTGATGACATTACGTCCCTGTACAATCACCCATCATTGATTGCCTAATTTATTTCAGAATTATGGGTCTTTATTTGACTTAGAGTTTTTCACTCCATAATGCACTTTCATGTGGCTTTCACTTCAACACTGTTCATTGGATTGTTATTACAACCTAACATACCAATCGCCACGCAGAGTTATCGGTTCCTTGCACTCACATATCTCTGCTAACAACATAAATTACAAGATTTTGGTAAAAACCTGTTGAATTGGAATATGTTTGCCCTGAAACTTATTCATTTCTTGTGTAAAGATAATTTCGGAATATCTGCAGATTAGATGTTGCAGAGATTTGAAATAATGCACGAAAACAATTTAGTTTTAATCGGGACTATTTTGTTACAAAACTAATACGTACTTAGTTTTTCTCAATCAATACGCATATGTAAACATTTCAAACCGAAGCTCGATAGCAGAAACTTACTAAAAAAAATAACTAGAAATAAAAATTGAAATTATTTAATATAGGTCTATATTTTATCTTTGCAGATCACGCAAAAGGATTTATTATAAACATCGTCAGAACTTTTTATTGAATAATCACTGACCTTACCTCAACGTTTCGCCCTACTTCCTTTGACGTTGACAGAGTCAAATGAGGAACCGAGTGTACTCTGGGTAGAGATTGCTAACATACAGTCTCACGCGTGATGATACATTAATGGTTTTTTCGATTCTGCAATTTATTTTACTGAGTTGTGGACCCTTTGTTTTAATTGTAATTTCTATTTCACATTAAAAAATAACAGATATTTTTAGACATTTATCATTCTTCATTTTTGACCATCATCGGCTAGAGCAAAAAAAGCGGGGTATTCATCACCTTCATGTGAAAGTTATAGTAACAAACGTAATGTTATAATTCGATATACCATTGAAAAGATTACACTAATGTTACTTGACTGACAGACGAGGTATATATAAATATATAACATATATATTACATCAATAATAATGAAATAAACGGGTGATTACATTCACACATATTGACCTAAAAGAGTAGAACTATCACTAACGGTGATTAATACCCACTCTGGGACTGGATCCATGAAGCAAAAACGCAAAACAACGACCTGCAGAACAATGGATGTCCGACACTGTCAATGCTGTATACCACCCAAAACGTTGTTTCTTTTGTGGGGATATAATGATCATGTTAACCTGAGCAATAATTAATTGCAAAAATGTAACCTATATAAAGGGTCAATGAACCATGAAAAACAGGTCAAAAAGGGTCAAAGCGTCACACGTGTGTAGACATGCTGGAGTCATGAGGGAACTTTTGTGCAAATTTGCTTAGTATAGGTCTGGTACTTTTCTGAGAAAAAAAGAGCTCAACTCAAAATCTTAACCTTAGACCTAATAAACCATGATAAATAGTTCAAAAGGTCATGGTCATAATTATGTGCTTTTGGAAGATGGACCCATGACACATGTGTTGCATGTTAGTTAATCATGAGGTCTTGCCTTATGTGAGAAAATGAGATCAACGCAAAACTTTAACCTTGATAAAAGGTCGCCGAACAATGAGATAGAAGGTCAGGTCGCCAAACATCGGAACACAGATCAAAAGGACAAGTACATGGGCGGATTGGGATGTTTGACACATGACACAATGTGTTGCTTTTGTTTTACTTATTCATAACAATTTACAACACAAAGTGCGTTAACTATATACTAATATACGAAGAATATAACTAAGTCGCACAAAGAGGCACAAAGCAATGAAACAAACATAAAACAGGGAAAGGCCCAGACCATATGCACAGGACCATAACTTCGAAAACCCTTTGCAGTATTTTATTATCGTAACCCTGGCCTACTTTAATTTTAATAACTCTACGACAATGACTATCACAACCAGACTTCTATGGTGATGTGATTTACAAACGTCTTAAGACATCTTTATAAAAACTGTTAAAAAGTTTATCAAAAGAGGTTAGGACCCAATCATTTTGCAACACACTGCATGCTTAGTGGTTGACCTATCTACAGTTCGCCACTATACTTTCCTCTTTGATTGTGCGATGACCAAACATATTATGGACTCTATGCTGGCGTCTACCTAAATCCTCATAGGACGGTAGCGTTTGATCTTTACCTTAGATATTGTCTTGTCGCACCATTACGGTTTGTACATTGTGTCTTGTTACTCTAGCTTCCGCAAGGTCATTGAGTGCTTGCTTTGTGGCTTTCTATGCTTTTTTTACTATATATACATGATCATTTATGTGTTTTACCTATAGAGAATACAACCATGGCGGGGATATCTTTATTTACAGTCCGATTTTATTGGGATGACAGTAGGGTATGAGAGGTTGGTGCACCCTAGAACCTGTTTAAACCCCCAGCGGCATGTTTGCCCACTGACAAGGCTGAAGCCCTATTGTCAACCAGTCTATGTTTGGGATTCATCCTTGTTAGCGGCTACTGGTCGAAGGTCCAGATCGAGCCAGCGGATGTTGTCCGTCGTCCGTGCCGTCCGATAACTCTGGTCTTGTTTACAGTGACAGGGACTTCATTATTAATCAGACCTTTATGAAACTTTGCCAGTGTCGAAAGCACGGATGAGTTCGAAAACACCAGCCAGATCGAATAGTTACACCAGAGTTATGGCTCTTGTTTTGTTTGAAAAATGCCATATTAAGCCTTGTTTACACTCGAGCACCTTCATGTTTGTATTTGATCTTCACGAAGCGTTGCAGTATATTTATATCAATGGTAGCTCAAATGAGGTCGAAAACCAGCCAGATCGGATTTGTAACACCAGAGTTATGGCCCTTGTTTTGCTGAAAATGCCCTTGTTTACACTCTAGCACCTTCATTTTGTGTTTGATCTTTACGAAACTTTGCCAGTATATTTATATCAATGAAAACTAGGATGAGTTCGAAAACCAGCCAGATCGGACCAGTAACACAGGGGTTATGGCCCTTGGATTATTGAAAAATGTGTTAACCTTTTTGATGTCAACACTCTAGCACCTTCAATTTTCATTCTATCTTTACCAAACTTTGCCGGATTGTTAATATCAATGAAAGCACGAGAGTTCAAAACCAGCAATGTCGGACCAGTAACACCGGAGTTTTCTGAAATATGTTATAAATTTGGCCTTGTCTACCACGATAGGGCCATTCGTTTTTCATCCGATCATTTTTAATCTTTACAAGATTGTTGATATCAATGAAAAGCTCGGACGAGTTCGAAACCAGCCAGATTAGACAAGTAACACCAGAGGTATGGCCCTTGACTTTTTTTAATACGCAATATTATACATGCTATATCGTGGAACTTGAGTCAAAACTCATGGTTTCCGCTCTATAGACCTTGTTGCGATGGAACTTGCAGGGTATGTAGTTTATATGGAAAGGAAGGTCGGGGTTGCATTTGGGGCCACTGGTTCAAGGTGAAGGTCACTGTTACTAAAATAGAAAAATGGTTTCTGCTCAATAACTTTTGTTAAGAAGAGGTATTGCAATGAAACTTGCAGTGTATGTAGCTTATAAAGAAAGGAGGGTTGGGATTGCATTTGGGGCCACTGGGGGTCAAGGTTACTGAAAATAGAAACATGGGTTTCCTCGACTCAAATAACGTTTGTTTGGAGAGAGGTATTGTGACGAAAAACCTGCTGGGTAGGTAGCTTTCTGTGGAAAGGAAGATTGTGATTGACAATTGGGGTCACTGCATGGTTCAAGGTGAAGGTCACTGTTACTAAAAATAGAAAAATTGGTTTCCAGATTCTCCTCAATGAAACTTGCATTGTATGTAGCTTGTAAAGAAAGGAGGGTTGGGATTAGCGTTTGGGGCCACTGGGATCAAGGTCAAGGTCGCTGCTACTAAAAATAGAAAAATGTTTCTGCTTAATAACTTTTGTTTGTAGGGAGATATTGTGACGAAACTTGCTGGGTAGGTAGCTTCTGTGGTGAGGAAGGTTGGTATTTGAAATTGGGGTCACTGAGTTCAAGGTCACTGTTACTAAAAAAGAGAAATGGTTTCTGCTCAATAACTTTTGTTAGGAATTAGGTATTGCAATAAAACTTGCAGGGTATGTAACTTATATAGAAAGGAGGATTGGATTAGCGTTCGGGGCTACTAGGTCAAGGTCACTAAAAAAGCAAAATGTTTCTCTTCTTAGTAAATGTAGGAGTGACTGTACTGCGACGAACTTTCTGAGTTAGGTGCTTAATTATATGGAAAGATGTTGGTATTGCATTTGGGGCTACTGTATTCAAGGTCCAGGTCGATGTACTAACATAAAAAAATGGTTTCGGCTCAATAACGTTTGTTAGGAGCGAGGTACTGTGGCGAAACATGTTGAGATTGTGTTAGATTTTATGAAAAGAAAGGCTGGATTGCATTTGGGGCCA